>JAINVK010000750.1:0-44276 GCA_030068075.1 Paguma larvata
TATTTCCTCTTAGGACTCCATTTGCTGCATCCAATACTGTGGACTGTAGTGTTTTCATTTTTGTATGTTTCCATTTATTTTTTAAAATTTTTTCTTTAATTTCCTGGTTAGCCTAGCCTATGGATTTTCTTTAACCTCCATGTATTTGAGGGATTTTAATTTTTTTCTTGTAGTTCATTTCAAATTTCATAGCGTTGTGATCTGAAAATATGCATGGTATGATTTCAATCTTTTTGTACTTATTAAGGGTTCATTTGTGAGCCAATATGTGATCTATTCTGGAAAATGTTCCATGTGCACTTGAGAAGAATGTGTATTCTGCTACTTTAGGATGAAATGTACTGAATACATCTACTAAGTCCATCTGGTTCAGTGTGCCATTTAGACCCTTTATTTCCTTGTTGAATTTCTGCTTACATGATCTGCCCATTGCTGTGCACAGAGTATTAAAGTCTCCTACAATAATATTATCAATGAGTTTGTTCATGTTTGTGATTGATTGATTTATATATTTAGGTGTTTGACACTGGGGTCATAAATATTTACAATTGTTAGCCTTTCTTTATGGATAGACCCCTTATATTATGATGTAATTTCTTTCAGAGTTGTTTCAGCGTTCATGAGCTCCATTAATTTCTCCTAGTCTTAGAAAATCTTTATCTCTCCTTCTGTTCTGAATACAGCCTTGCTGGATAAGGTATTCTTGGCTGTATATTTTTCCCATTTTGGATGTTAAATATACGATGCCACTCCCTTTTGCCCTGATACATGTCTGTGGACAAGTCCACTGCCAAACTTAAACATCTGTCCTTGTAGGTTAAGGACATGTTGTCCCTAGCTGTTTACAGAATTCTCTCTCTCTCTGTCTTTTTTGTTTGTTTGTTTGTTTGTTTTACAAGTTTCATTATAATATGTCTTGGTGTTGACCTGTTTATGTTGATTCTCAGGGAGTTCTCTGTCCGCCTGGACTTGAATACCTCTTTTTTTTATCATTATTAAGGAAGTTTTCAGCTATAAATTATTCAGGTAAACATTTCGACCCTTTTTACTTCTCTTCTACTTCTGGTGCTCATGGTATGGACATTATTGCACTTTATGGAATTGCTGAGTTCCCTAAATCTATATTAGTGAACTAAGAGTCTTCTTTTCCTCTTCCTTACAGCTTCATTGTTTTATATTCTATACCACTTATTTATTTATTCCTGTTCTTTCTCCATCCTCATTGTGATTACCTTCAATTAGTTTTGCATCTCAGTTATAGTAATTTTTATTTTGGCCTGACTAGTATTTGGGTCTTTCATGTTTGCAGCAATGGTTTCTCTGCTTTCTTCTATGGTTCTTTCAATCCTGGCTTGTGTTCATATGACTATTGTTTGAAATTATTTTTCCGATATATTGCTGATATCTGTTTGCGTAATTCCTTGGCTGTGATTTTTTTTTGATCTGTCTTTTGAGGGAAATTCCTCTGTCTTGTCATTTTGTCTAGTTTTGTCTTTTGTATGTTGTGAAAGCTTGTTATGTTTCCTGATTCTAAGTGTAATGCCATATTGAGAAGGGGTCATAAACTATCCAGAGCCTGGCACTTATGGAAGTGTTTATGGTGTATGCCATGTGAACTCTGCTGTTGTGCTTTGACTGCTCTTCCCAGAGGTCAAGCCTCAGCAGAGTTAATCCTTGCTTGAAGTGTGGAGTGTGTGGACCTTTAAATAGGTGTTCTTTGATTTTTTTAATATATAAGCCTTATTAAGAAAAAAAACTTATCAAAGAAAAGAAAAGAAATAGGAACAAAAGCCAAAAAAACACAAACAAACAAAACCACAAAAGCCTCAACAACCAAATAAAAACCTATAAATCTTATTCCAAAGATAAAGGGAAGAAAAGAAATTTAAAAAAAAAGAAGGTTGAGGTCAGATTACTTGAAATACCCTGGAAATCATTTGTGGAGTGGCAGAAGATTCTCTACAGTTGGAGGAAGACATGTTGGCAAGTTCAAGGTGCATGGGTGTAAATTGGGGAGAGAAAAATGATGGCACCACGGAGGAGAGGGAACACTTTCCATGGAAAGAAAAAAGGAAGAGAAACAGAGAAGTGTTGAGATAAGGCAACATTGAATTAGCACAAGAAGAAAGTCTCTCCGGACCAGGGACTGGGAGCAAGAATTACTGAGTATCTCAGTTCTTTTTTCCAAATACTTTTGGAAATCAAACTCTGAGATTTTGGCAGCACACGAGTTTCTCTAGAGTTGAGCTGCTGTGCTTACTTTTGGGGAGGAGGGTCCTAGCCTTGACATGCATAACCAAGTGAAGAGATCTCTGGAGCACACTGGGAGAGAATAGTCCCCTTCCTGGAGTACTTTTAAAGGAGGCTTTATTGCCTCACTAAAGACAAAAAACCCTGCAGTTGCCAGTCAATGTTCTTTCATCAGCAGGCAAGATGTTTTACTCTGGAAGCAGGGAGTGGGTGAACACCATGCTGAGTCCTTTAAGACTTCAGATTTTGAGGAGCGCCTGTGTGGTTCAGTGTCTTAAGCGTCTGACTTGGGCTCTTGTCATGATCTCACAGTTTGTGAGTTCAAGCCTCACATTGGGCTCTGTGCTGACAGCTCAGAGCCTGGAGCCTGTTTCACATTCTGTGTCTCCCTGTCTCTCTGCCTGTCTCTTGCTCATGCTTTGTCTCTCAAAAATAATAAATTGTTAAAAATATTGAGACTTTGGATTTTGAATCCCAGCCAAACACCAAAAATTAAATGCAAGAGAGTTTTGGCCCAGAGTGAACTGACTGTCCTTGCTATTTTGTGAGGGCTGTCTAAAGAGTGGGGGTTAAGGTTCCCAGTTTGGGGATGAGAGATTAGGTTGGTGTCATTTTGGGCATTTCAACACTGAAAGAGTGGGTTGTCAGAGAGCAGCACAGCGCCCCCAGTGGAGGCAGGACCTTCCTACACCGAACCCTGCCCCTCCATTCCTGGCAACTGCTTAAATCTGGGGCAAGACAGACTGACCCAATGCAGCTGCTTCTCCTCCAGACCAACAAAACCACGACCCCCCCAACAGGCACCACCAGAAAACTCATTCTTTTTTTTCTTTTTTCTTCCTTCTTTTATTTTTTGGACTCAGTCTCATAGTTTCTTATATGTTTTTTTTTTCTTTTTTTTCCCTCCCCTCCCCCTCTTTTTTGGAATCAGGCTTTTTCATTCTTTTCTTTTTCCTTTTTTTTCTATTTCTTATACTTTCTCTCCCTATTTATTCCTATATTTTTCTTTGGAGGAGTTTTTTTGATTCTCAGTTTTTGTTTTGTTTCCTTTCCCTTTCTATTTTTTTGGGATCAGGCTCCCCTTCCTTTTTTTCCCCAGGGTTACTTCAACAAACGAATCAAAGCACACCTACTTAAAGGTCCAAATACTCCACCACTGGAAGCAAAGATGAGTTCTGTGGGGTCTGACCACAGGGAAAGAGCAGAAAACACATAGCAGTATGCACATAGCAACACCAGAAACACTTCCTAAAGTGTTAGACACTGGACAGTGTATGACCCATTTTTAATATAGTAGTACACTCAGGTGCAGGACACAAAATAAGCTTTTAAAATATGCAAACGGGAAAATAAAGATTAGCCAAATGACAAGACGAAGTAATTCTCCCCAAAAGAAAGGTCAAGAAGAAATAACAGCCTGGACTTGCTCAAAACAGATACAAGCAGTATATATGAAAAATAAATTAGAAAAACTACCATAAGACTAATAGCTGGGCCGACAACAGCATAAAAGATACCAGAAATCCTTGCTGCAGAATCAGAGACCTAATATTTAGTCAAGATTATTTTAAAACTGCTATAGCTGAGACGCAAAGTAAACTAGATACAGTGACAGTGAGGACTGAAGAAGCAGAGGAGAGAATAGGTGATGTAGAAGATAAATTATGAAAAATAATGAAATCGAAAAAAAGAGGGACTGGAAATTACTAGTCATGAGGGGTGAATTAGAGAACTGAGTGATTCCACGAAATAAAACAATATCCATATAATCGGAGTTCCAGAAGAAGAAGGGTGAAAAAAAGCAGTAGAAGGTTTATTTGAACAAATTATAGCCGAGAACTTCCCTAATCCGAAAAAAGAAAACAGGCATCCAAGTGCAAGAAGAATAAAGAACTCCCTTCACAAGAAATAAAAACAGGTCAACAACATGATATATCATAGTGGAACTTACAAACTACAAAGAAAAAGGGAATACTGAAAGCAGCTAAGGACAGAAGGTCCTTAATCTACAAGAATAGACACATAAGGTTAGCAGCAGACCTGTCCACCGAAATTTGATAGGCCAGAGTTTAGTGCCATTATGTTACCTGTAGAGTTGGTGTTTCTTGTGATGTTTTCTTGTCATTTGTAGTCTTTGTTGTTTTGATCTTTTTCTTTCTTTCTTTCTTTCTTTCTTTCTTTCTTTCTTTCTTCTTTTCTTATTATGGTCCTCTCTTTCTATCTTTCTTCTTCTTCTTTCTTTTTTTCTTTCTTTCTTTCTTTCTTTTTTCTTTCTTCTTTTTCTTCTTCTTCTTTTCTTTCTTTCTTTCTTTCTCTTTCTTTTTTTTTCTTTCTTTCTCCTTTCTTTCTCTTTTCTTCTTTTTCTTTCCTCTCTTCTTTCTCTTTTCTTTCTTCTTCTCTTCTTTCTTTCTTCCTTTCTTTCCTTTCTTTCTTTCTTTCTTTCTTTCTTTCTTCTTTCCTTCTTTCTTCTTTCCTTCCTTCCTTCCTTCCTCCTTCCTTCCTTCCTCCTTCCTTCTCTCTTTCTCTCTTTCTTTCTTTCTCTTTCTCTCTTTCTTTCTCTTTCTTAAATCAAAGCCTTAGCACTGCTAAGTATTTATTAGTCTTTCAAATTGTGTAAATTGTGGCCTTTAGTGCCACCTGTGTGGCTCAGTCAGTTAAGTGACCGACTTCGACTCAGGTCATGATCTCGCGTTTTGTGAGTTCGAGGCCCGTGTCAGGCTCTGTGCTGACAGCTCAGAGCCTGGAGCCTGCTTCGGATTCTGTGTCTTCCTCTCTCTCTGACCTTCCTCTGCTTCTTCTTTCTCTCTCTCTCTCTGTCAAAACTAAATAAACATTAAAAATTTTTTTTAATTGTGGCCTTTATAGTGAGTAAATAAGATATATAATTGTGTTTTTTTCTTTCAAGTAAAATTAACATAAAATATATTAGTTTCAGGTGTGCAATATAGTGATTCAACAATTCTGTACATCACCATTTTTACAATATTAATGACCATATTCCTTATGCTGTACTTATTCCGTACTCTGACTTATTTATAACTGAATGTTTGTACTTTTTAATTCCCTTTATCAGTTTCAGTCATCTCCACACACACTTTCACTCTGACAGTGATGATTTTGTTCTCTGTATTTAAAAGTCTGTTTTTGTTGGGGTGCCTGGTAGCTCAGTCAGTTAAGCATCCAACTTTGGCTCAGGTCGTGATCTCATGGTTAATGGGTTCTAAACCTGCAACAGGCTCTGAATTGACAGCTTGGAACCTAGAGCTTGCTTCATATTCTATATCTCCCTCTCTCTCTTTTCCCCTCCTCTACTTGTGCTCTGTCTCAAAAATAAATTAAAAATGTTTAAAAATTTTTAAAAAGTCTGTTTTTGTTTGTTTTGTGTTTCATATTTGACATACAACTCAGATCATATGGGATTTGTCTTTCTCTGACTTATATCAGTAAGCATAATATATTCTAGGACCATTCATGTAGTCGCAAATGTCAAGATTTTGATCTTTTTACTAGGTGAATAATATTCTCTCTCTCTCTCACACACACACACATGCATACACACACACACACACACACACACACATATCACAACACCTTAGCTGTAGTAAATAATGGCTCAATAAATATAGGGATTCATATATCTTTCCAAGTTGGTGTTTTCATTTTGGGGGGTAAATATCCAGTAGAGGGACTATTGTATTGCATGGTATTTACATTTTTAATTCTTTGAGGTATCTCCTCACCGTTTTCCACAGCAGTTTCACTAATTAACTTTCCCAGTAAGAGTACACAAGTATTCCCTTTTTTCCCATATCCTTACCAAGAGCTGTTATTTATTGTCTTTATCATACTAGACAGTCTAACCTGTGTGAGGTAATATCTCACTGTGGTTTTGATCTGAAATTCCATAAATTAGAGATGCTGAGCATCTTTCATGTCTGTTGCTCTTCTAGATGTCTGCTTTGGAAAAAAAATGTCTATTCAAGTCCTCTGCCAAATCATTTTTAACATACAATGTTTTATTAGTTTTAAGTCTACAGTATAGTGATTCAACAATTCCATATATCACCCAGTGCTCATTGCAAGTGCACTTAATCCTTATCACTTATTTTACCCATTCCTGAACCCATCACCTCTTTTAACCGTCAGTTTTTTCTCTATAATTAATAGTGTTTCTTGATTTCTCTTTTTCTCTCTCTTTTATCGATTTGCTCTTTTGTTTTGTTTCTTTAAATTCCACGAATGAGTGTAATCATATGGTGTTTTCCTTTCTCGGACAATTTTCATTTAGCATTATATGGTCTAGGTCCATCCGTGTTATTGCAATTAGGAAAATTTAATATTTTTTATGGCAAATCAGTATTCCATTGTATGTGTATATCACTTCTTCTTTATTTATCAACTAATGGATATTTGGGCTTCTACCTTAATTTTCCTATTGAGAATAAAGCTGCTATAAGCATAGGAGAGTATTTATCCGTTTGTATTTTTGTGTATGTGTCTTTAGTTTTTTTTTAATGTTATTTTTGAGAAATATACATTGAGAAATATACATTTGAGAAAGTGCTTTCTTTGTGGCAGAGAGAGAGGGAGATGGAGGATCAAAAGTGATCCAAAGCAGGCTCTGTGCTGATAGCAGAGAGCCCAATTAAGGGCTCAAACTCAGAGGCCATGATATCATGACCTGAGATGAAGTCGGACGCTTAACTGACTGAGCCACGCGGTGCTCCTCTTATCCCTTTGAATTAGTGTTTTGTACTATTTTGGTAAATACCCAGTAGTATGATTGCTGGATAATAGGGTAGTTCCATTTTTAACTTTTTCAGGAACCTGCATAGTGTTTCCCAGTTTGCCTTCCCACCAAGAGTCCACCAGTGTTCCTTGTCATCCATATCATCACCGAAACTTACTTCTTTTGTTGTCAATTTTAGACATCCTGACAAGTGTGAGATGATATATTATTGCAGTTTTGATTTGCATTTCCCTGATGAAGAATGATTTCGATCACCTTTCCATGTGTCTGTTGACAATCCTTATGTCTTCTTTAGGAAGTATTTGTTCATATCTTCTTCCCATTTTATAATTGGATTATTTGCTTTCAGGATTTTGATTGGTATAAGTTCCTTACATATTTTGAATACTAACCCTTTATCAGATATGTTATTTTTAAATGTATTCTCTCTTATTATAGGTTTCCTTTCAGTTTTGTGATTGTTTCTGTCACTGTGCATAAGCTTTTTATTTTATGTAGTCTCAATAATTTATTTTTGCTTTCATTTCCCATGCCTCAGAAAACATATGTAGGAAAATGTTCCTGTAGTCAATGTCAAAAGTGTTATGCTTGTGTCCTCATTTAGGATTTTTGTGTACTCAGGTCTCAAATTTAGGTATTTAAACTTAATTAAATAGTTATTTAATAGTTATTTAAATAGTTATTGGAAGAATTTATTTCAAACTTAGACCTCTATGCCAGAAGAACATAAAGACATGTAAACTGGCGGCAAAAATTTTACTGGTAAGTGACTAGGGATGATAGTATGTGGTGTCATTTCCTTTCACTCTTTGATTCCTGGACCAATGAGTCCTGGCTATCAGAGAAGCATCATATATATTGAACACTGATTCAGAGAATATTCAATCTTCTGGACAATTTTCTCTAGTCCTTCAAGTTGTTGCCACATAGTCAACACTAATTGAGTCATCAAAAGGCCATTCCACTGTTCTATCAAGAAAACTGTCTCATGGTGGTAGGGAACATGGTAAGATCAGTGAATTCTATGGTTATGGGCCCATTGTTATTCTTCATTTGCTGTGAAGTGTGTTCCTTGATCAGAAGCAATATTGTTTGGAACACCATGACAATGGATAAAACATTCCGTAAGTCCATAGAGAGTAGTTTTGGCAGTGACATTGCATGCAAGGAAGGCAAATCTGTATCGAGAGTAAGTGTATATCCCAGAATAAAATGTTGCCCTTTCCATGATAGAAGTGGCCCAACGTGATTAACTTTTGGCTAAGTGGCTTGTTGATTACCCAAAGAAATTAGTCATTTTGGGAACTCAGAGTTAGTCTTTGATTCTGATAGATTGGACACTCAATATTGGCTGTAACAAGGTTGTCCTTGGTAAGTGGGAGTCAATGTTTCTGAGGTTATGCATAACCTGTCCTTACTACCATGGTGACTTTGTTCATGAGCCTACTGGGTGATGATAAGGGTGGCTAATGAGTACTCATAAGATCAGACGGATATTGAGTAGCTGAAAAATGTCATCCATAACCTTGACTTAAAGGAAATGACTGATTAGTACCCACAGGAGGGGGTTTTCCTATCCAATATGTTACTAAAATCTGCTGAGGATCCACTTTAGTGGTAATTCATATGAGAGGCAAATTTTTACACTCTTTGGCCTTTCAGAGAGTTTTATCTTCTTATTTCTTCCCAAAATTTCTTTGTCAACAATTTTCCAGTCCTGTTCTTTGAGTCATTGACCAAACAGGCAAACCATTGGCCACAGCCCATGAATTGGTATATAATCACACATCTGGCCATTTCTCTCTCTCATCAAAGTGAACAACCAGGTTTACTGCCCAAAGTGCTGGATGGTGAGAGGATTTTCCTTTACCGCTGTTTTTCAGGGATGTCCCTAATGGGGACTCTAGCATCACAGCCATTTACTTTTGGTTGATACCTGCATATAGTGCAGAACATCAGTAAACTAGCCCTGAATCTCTTTTCTCTGTCAATTGATTGGAAGAAATGCCCATGAGGAGAGAAGACAATGCAGCGGGAATGGGGATCATTGGCATTTGGGTGATTTCTGCATGTAAATTTATTTGTGCCTTCAGAATTCATCTGAGTCAATTCTATTAAACCACTTTTATTTGATAATGAAGTGTTGGTGGACATGCCTGACTTTATGGCTTGATGGATTAGGAAACACCCAGTTCATCACGGGCAACTCAGGTTGTACAGTAACTTGGTATCTCATGGTCAAGTGTTCAGTTTGTATTGAGGCCCAGTAGCATAGCAAGAGTTGTTTCTCAAAATGCAGTAGTTATCCATAGATGAAGACAGAGAATTGATTCAAACTCCTAAGGTCTGCACTATGATTCACTTAAAGCCTCCAAACAACAGCAGTGTTTTCCACCAACACTTCAAAAACAATTGGGTCTGCTGGATCATATGGCCCAAATGGCAGAGCAACTTTTACAACAGCCCGGGTCTGATGCAAACCATTCTCTTGGACTCCACTCAAAACTAGAGGCTTTTCAGATCACTTGATATATGGGCCCGAGTAACATACCCCAATGTGGAACATGTTCTCTCCAAAATCCAAAGGGATACATTGAATATCCCACTCTAAATATTGGAAGAACAACCAGTTACAATATAAGAAAAAAATAGAGGAAAAAGTACAATAAAATGACTAAATCTGACATACATATACAGAACACCCTACCCAACAAAAACAATATACACATTCTTCTCAAATGCGTATGGGACATTTTCCAGAACTGACCTTATGTTACCCTTTGCCAGAGAGTCTGGCCGCTGATTATTGAAAAGGCCTACTGCCAGGGTTCACAGGCAGACAACCTGGTGCTTAGGCCCATGGGAGCATGCTTAGAATCTGGGTCCATGGGAGTAGGCCTAGAATCTGGGTCCACTATGGCAGGCCTAAATGAGTCTGAGGCTTAGGTCCTAACGGAGGTCCTGGAGCTTTGGTCTGCATGGTCCTATTTGGTATTAGGTACAACTTAGATAAGCCTAGAGCCCGGGTTCATGGGAGTCTGTCTGGAACCTGAGTCCATAGGCATTTACCTGGCAGCTAGAGTCCATTGGGGCCTTCTTGGTACTAAAGACCACTGGAGTGTACATTGAGCCTGGGTCCATGAAAGCCTGGATCTTGGATCTTTAGGGGTAGTCCTGACAAAAAGATCTACTTGGGTGGGTCTGGCTTCTGGGTGCACAGAAGGGATGATGTGTGTAGCCTGAATCTGCTGAGGCTGGGGCTGATAAGTATTCATGTCCACTGGAGTCAGGCTTGTGTCTTGTTTCATGGGTGTAAACTTGGAATGCAGATCTGTAGGGGACCAGCCTAAAATTTGTTTCATTGGGGCTGGCTTGGTACTGGGTCATACCTGGATCCTAAGTCCATAGAGGCCAGCCTGTCATGGATGTCCACTGCAGGGTTTGAAGCCTGAGATCTCAGGGGCATCCCATGGCATAATTCTGTCGAACTGGCGTTGCGCCTTATCTGCTATGCTGGACCTAAAATCTGGGTTTTCATGTTCAACTTGGAGCCTGAGTTTGTGGGACAGGCTGGAGCCTGGCTCTGGAAGAGCCTGTGTTCTAAAGGATAAGCCCAGCACTGAAGTTTAGTGAGGTGGGCCTGATGCTGGGGTCTACGATAAAGTTAGAAGTTTAATCCATATTTTTTCTCCATCCCTTTCCTTCTCCTCCTTCCCCTATCTTTCTGAGCATGAGCTTTGGGGTGTGGTACTGTGGGTACCGTGAAACTGTTTTTCCTATCCCTTTCACTGCATACGTTCTCATTTCTCTATTCCACCTTGGTGTTGCAATCACCCACCTGGCTTCTGGAACTCTCAAAAACAGATTTTTGTCCATGTGTGGCTATCAAATTTGTGTTTCCATGAGGGAATGAGGGCTGAGACATCTTATTCCTCCATCTGGATGTCATTTTCCATAATTTATTACTATTTTGCACCATCCTCTCATTTTTCTCTTTGAAAATTTGGAGTATATTTTTTTAATGTTTTCTTTAGACTCTTCCATGGAATTAACTCTAACATGGGGAGTCTGAAGATAGCAGAAGGGGAGCATCCTGAGACCACCTCTCCCCACAAACACACTAAAGCAACAACTATATCTAGATGGCTAATTTTGGAAAACACCTGAACGGTGCAGAACAGATCTTCCACAGCTAGTCATAGATGACGTCTACATAAAAAACGGTAAGAGAGATGGACACATGGTTGAGCACCAAATACTCAGTAAAGCTAATTACAAGTGGGAAGGACATCACAAGCATAGTGAAGCCAGAGCATTAGACCCCACACCAGGAACCCATGGCCCTAAAGATCTGCATTGGGAAGATGAGTCCCTATAACATTTGGCTCTGAAAACAAGCAGAGTTAAATTCCAGGAGCTTTAAAGGTCTGTGGGCTTAATTACAAGAGAGCAAGACAGGAAACAGAGTCTACATCTGTTAAAAGACAGCATACTGAATAAATCAGCTGAGACACAGCACAAAAGTAGCCATTTGAAAAATGTTTGGGGTAGGCATGAATATTTATTGACTAATATCTAAATGTGGTAGAAGGGCAGGGATCTGCAGGAAATTTATCCAGAAACAAAAGTTCTGGTGGATGTTATTTATCTTCTCCTCCTTCAGCCTAGATAACTGGACATTTATGAGGGTCAGCAGTAACACTCTCCATCTACCTTGCTAGTACCATATGCCTCTTCCCTCTATTTCCTGGTGGAACCTCCCACCCCACCCAATCTAACCAACACAGGCAATCTTTCGAGGCAGCTCCTGCTCCACCACATCCTGCAGATATCCTCCACCAGATCTGCACCTCTCCAAAGTGACTTGCACTGGGATGGGGTGGGGGATGAGAAATAACTACATTCACCAGCAGTTACAACAGTGTGGTCTCTTAGCTAGCTGTGCAGGGAGGATGCTTTGCCCTTTGGTGTGCCTGCAGGTATTACAGAGATGCTAAGTGCAGACAATTAAAGTGACTGCTGCCCCACCCTCCAACAAACCTGCAGTAGCCTTACAAAGACATCTCAACAACACAGGGACCAAATTCTGCATAGTTCACCCACAGCAGGCTAAGTGGATCATTGCAGTTGGCTGGGTCAAAGGCAATCATTGTTCACCTACCATAGAAGGGTGCACACAAACCACACAGAGGACTTCCATGGAGCACCTGTTTTTGGTGACAGGGAATATTGTGCTATAGGGCATCACAGGACCTTCTTAAAAAGGTCACTAATTTCAAGACCAGGGACTGTAGTTGACGTACCTAATACATAGAAGCAAACAGAATGAGCTATATAAAATGAAGACAGAGACAAACATGTTCTAAAGAAAAGAAAAGAACAAGAATAAATCACCGTAAAGGAGCTAAGTAAAATGGAGAAGAATAATATGTCTGATAAAGAATTCAAAGTAAAGGTCATGCATACATTTCTGTATCAGTTAGGAAAGATGTTTGGTTTTGAGGCTGGTGTTGAGGAGAATAACTACAATGACTTCCAGTGCTTTGATGAAATGCCTGATGTGAGGCCTTCTGGTCAAGCATCTATGATTTCATATTCTAGAGCATTCATTGGATTCCTGGGGGTTGCAGCTTTATATAAGTTTGCTGTGGCCAACCAAGAAAGAAGTCATATGCAGATTTCTACAGAAATTATGATTCTAAGAAAGATTTTGAGGAGATGAAGATTTTGTAATGTAAAGAACTACTTTGGGTTGTGTGCCATGGAAGTTTGTCACAGACCTGTGTTCTTGAATGATGAAACATAAATATCGGGTTATAGAATAGTTTCTCTTGCTAAATAAATAACTACAAAATGAAATATGGTCATAAAGATACTCACTGGACTTGAAGAAAGAGTGGAAAAACTCAGTAAGAACTTCAAAAAGTGATAGAAAACACAAAAAAAGTCCATTGAGAGCTGAAAATTTCAATAACAGAAAATTTTTTAATGTTTCATTTATTTTTGAGAGGGAAAGAGACAGAGTATGAGCTGGGGAGGGGCAGAGAGAGAAGAGACACAGAATTCAAAGCAGGCTCCTGGCTTTGAGTTGTCAGCCCAGAGCCTGACATGTGGTTCAAACTTGTGAACCACAGGATCATGACCTGAGCTGAAGTCAGACACTCAAGTGACTGAACCACCCAGGTGCCCCTCAATAACAGAAAATTAAAAAAAATTGTTTTAACATTTGTTCATTAAAGACAGAGAGAGACAGAACATGAAGAGGGGAGGGCCAGAAGGAGAAGGAGACACAGAATCCTAAGCAGGCTCCAGGCTCTGAGTTGTCAGCACAGAATTAATGCAGGGCTCGAACCCATGAAACATGAGATCATTACCTGAGCCAAAGTCAGACATTTATCTGACTGAACCACCAAAGTGGTCCAAATAAGAGAAATTTAAAAATTCATTAGGGAATTAAAGACAAAAAATAAAAAGATTAGAAGATGAACAAATGAGCAATATTGAAGACAAGGTATGTAAAACAAACAACTTGAAGATCAAAAAGAAAAAAAAAAAAGAAGAAAAAATGAGAATAGGTTAAGGGAATTCAGTGTCATTATCAAGCATAATAACAGCCACATTATGGGGATCCCAGAAGGAGAGGAGAGAGGAGACAGAAAACCTATTTGAAATAATAGTTAAAAACTTCCCTAAATTAAGCAAGAAAACAGGTATCCAAGTCCAGAAGAACAAAGAGCCCTAAAAAGATAAATCCAAAAGGGTCCACACCAAGACACATAATAATTAAAATGGTAAATATAATAATAATGACAGAATCTTAAAAGTAACAAGAGAAAACAAAAAACAGTTACATACAATGGAACCTCATAAGGCTATCACCTGCACTTTTGTTTTTTTTTGTTTTTTTGTTTTTTGTTTTGTTTTTTTGTTTTTGTTTTTTTTCAAAATAACCTTTACAGTCCATAAGATATTACCATGAAACATTCAAAATTCTGAAAGAAAAATACTACAACCAAAAATACTCTAATAGGCAAGGTTATCATCCATATAGAAAGAGAGATAAATAGTTGCCATACAAATTAAAGTTAAAGGCGTTTATCACCACTATGCCAGTCTTACAAAAAATGTTAAAGTGAGTTTTTTAATTAATTAATTAATTAATTATTTAATTTTATAATAGTTTATTTTCAAATTGGTTTACATGTAACACCCAGTGTTCATCCCAACACGTGCCCTCTTTAATGTCTGTCACCCCCTCTCCCCCCTCCCTCACCTCCCTCACCCTCGGATTGTTCTTAGTCTTTGAGAGTCTCTTATGTTTTATCTCCCTCCCTCTCTGTGTCTTTTTTTCCTTTCCCCTCGAATAGGTGGACTTTGTGAGACTAAATAAAGTGAGTTTTTTAGTGGAAAGAAAAGACCGTAATTAGAAGTAAGAAAAATTAAAAAAAAATCATAGGAAAAATCAAACATATAGTCAAGGTAGGAAATTAACATTTATAAAGCCAGTACAGAGGTAAAAACACAAATGTAGTAAAATCAATTATATTCAGAAAAATTATTCAAGTCATTGCCAAATAAAAGAAGGTAAATAAGACATCGTATGTATAAAATGGGGAATAGGCGTTAAAAATGTGGTTTTTGAATGTATTTGAACTTAAGAAACCAACTTAATATATACTGCTATACACATAAGACTTTCCTTAAAGCTTATCTTCCTTATTAAAAGATGGGACCTCCTAGAATTTATTATTTTCATACGATGTTTTATATGAACTCAAATGCAACCACCACAAAAACAAATCCACCTTATAATAGACACACAAATAGAAAAGAATCCAAGCATAACACTATAGAAAGTCATGAATCCACAAGAAAGAGAGCAAGAATGAAAATATAATGTTCAGAAGTAGGGCAGTGTATGGGAAACAACAGAAAGAGTAAAGCACGCAGCTGCTATCAGTGGTAACACTACCTCCCTTTATTTTAAGGGTGGGGAGTGGTGTAAACAGAACCAAGAGAGCTGCCCAAAGGGGTGTTGGCCTTTGGAGAAGAAATGCAATCAACTCCTCAAACCCAACTTTGGTGAAAGTAGGGCCATAAATACTCTGAACTCTTCCTCCTTCCCTCTTCTCTCTGATCTGCAGATACCTCTCCTAGATCAAATCTAACAGGAAGTCAGAATACAAGAGATTTGCTGTGATGAAGCGTGGGTAGGGGTCTACACAGTTCAGGAGAGGACGGGATCAAACATGGACCAGCTAGCACAGACCCCATGGCAGTGACCCATAGCATCTAGGTGCTTCTTGTCCCAAGGCCACTGCAGGAGATTTGTCAATAAGCTGTGAAGCTAAAGTAATGTGTCTCCCTTTTGGATCCAGATAATTAAGAATGCATTAAGTATGCATACCTTTGAGACATGTATAGAATTGGATGATGTCTCCTTACCTGATATTCTTCCACCTCTGTTCAAACTTCTACTATCCCTCATTTTAAACATTGCAATACTTTTCCAATTGGCTACAGCTAACTTGCTCCTGATTCTCTCTTCCTGTATCCCTATCACTTTTTCAATGAGGCTGGTGTAGCCTGTTCAAGTGTCCCTTGAACATGCTATGCCCACTTCTACCCCCAAAGTTTTTTAAACTGTTCTTTTGTTTGAACAACCTTTCCCTCAATGGACTGTTCATCCTTTACTCATTAAGGTCTCTGTTCAAATGCCCCTCATCAAAGAGGCTTTCCCAGATCATACTATATAAAAAAGCATCCCATCTCTGTTTCCTCTCTGCTTCTCTTTTCTTCATATCACTTATCAACATGTTACATATTATTTATTATTTCTCATATTCCACACTGGAATGTAAACTCCATAAGAGTAGTGCTCTTCTTTTTCCTCTGCTTTAGCTCCAGGGCCTAAAACAGCTCCTGTCATACAGTAGGTTCTTGAAAAAATAGTTCTTGAACAAAATGAACAAACACGGTCTCTGATCTCATATTGACCTGAACTTTCATGAAGAAATCCTTAGGTTTGCTCATATGTCAAGAAAAATTATTTGTCACCACAAAACCATTCTCTTGTATGATAATTGTCTCTATTAAAATTTAGAGCTTAGTGAGGCATGCTCAAAAACTATTGGTAACAGAAAACATTGACCAATCACTCATGTTCTATAGGGATTTTGGTTTTCAAGATATTTCATATGTAATTTTGTATGCCTTTGAGTTTTATGTACAGTTTGTAGAATTGGTGATTACAATCTACAAACTAATTTGTCAAAAAAAATCTCAGCTAATTTCTTGTGGTGAGATGACTGCCCCTGCTATTTTTAATCACCTCAAGTCAGAGAACCAGTTGAAAAGTGTTTGTCTTCAAATACCTTCTGCCCCCTGCCTGCTCCAATTTAATGTATATTTTCCATTTGTAGTATCTCAGAGTCTCTGAGCTCCTGAGATTGTGGTCATCTTTCCCTTTCATAAAAGTTTCATTGTCCTACATCCTATAGCCACAGAGTTCTAGTTTCCATCTTAAAACAATTTATTCAGTTATAAAATTTTATTTTCATAGTGTATTTATTAATGTGGTTGATTTTTAAAAATTTCATGTATTTACAGATGATATTTGAGTTGCTCTGTACATACATATAGGAGATCTGTTAAAATAGAAGAAGAAAATTAAAATCATGAATATGAGAATGGAAAGAAATAAAAGAACCATGGTTTCATTAGAATTGAATCATAATTCCTCTGAATGGTCATGTACTTTACTATTCTATTTAATTATTTCCCCTAAAAGGATTTAGTCCTTTTGTGTAAAGGTGCTCTTCCAACAACAGTGGGTCAGAACAACGTAGTCTAAAGTCCAAGATGAGTGCCTTCCAGAGATCCGTCTGGAAAACTACTTGCTGTGAGCTTCACATGGTTAAAATGTTCATTTCCATGAGTTACATATAAATATAGAACTCTTTCTTAAAACTTTAAAACATAAATAACATGCTTATGGACATACATTATTCAACAGAAACTCTTGAGATAGCACTATCTTCCCTTATTTAAGTATTTTTTCCCTTCTTCCTAGCATCATCTTCTAAACGCAGTCGTATCTGTGGATTCCCTTTAGAGTACCAGAATATTACGGCACCACCACTGGGCAGTAACAGACCATTATAGTACCCATTAAATGACCCATTCCTCTAATTTGAAATGACATAGAAATAATTTTTATTTTTCACCAAAATCGTATTTTGAGTCAGTTTCAATGAAGTTCTCAGAGTCCTTCTTGAACCATATCCCCTCAACTATTCCTCTAGGAAGTCTGGAGGGGCCATGTTTAATGTTGACACAGTTGAAATTTGACATAATTTTTTTAAGTTCTTACAAACTCAGCTTTGTATCTCTGTAACATAATGTCCAAATGATGGTTTGTGAGATATATAAAGGAAAAATACTTAGGACTTTAGTGCTCCTTCTGAGTGTTTCATATTTACTAAAACTGTTTTTTTCTTATTTCACTCAGTTACTTTAAAAGAGAAATGGAAGGGTGCTTGGATGGCTTAGTCGGTTAAGTGCCTGACTCCTGATTTCAGCTCAAGTCATGGTGTCATGGTTTGTGGGTTTGAGCCCCACATTCGGCTCCACACTGTAGGGTATGGAGCCTGCTTGGGATTCTCTCTCTCTCTCTCTCTCTCTGTCTCTCTCTCTCTACCTCTCCCCTGCATGCACTGCCTTTCTTTCTAAATTAAGAAAAAAATCTTAAATATAAATGAAATTTAAAAAAGAAAGACATATAATAAGTTCCTAGTGTTTTACCTATGTAGCATATTTTTGGACATATATCAATAATTTAGAAACACTATAATGCATCATGCCTAAAATTTAATTCTGTTATAAATATTTTCAGTCATTCATATTTTATATATAAATCTGAGTCTTTTTTACTTTCTTCGCTACTCTGTGTGGTCAAATTTTTTTTAATTCTGATACATTCCAAACATAAAGTTTATTGTCTACTAATTTAAAAAGTAATATTAGTTTTAGCCAGATAATTTAAAGATTTTTCTTTGAGATCATTTTCCAAGGCAGGTCTAGAAAAGTAGGTCAACAATTAGATCAGTGGCTCACAACCTTCGGAAAACATGACAATCACTGAAAGGTTTGCTGGTCAGATTCTTAAACTCAATTTAACAGATTCCAATTATGTTCATTTGAGATGGGCACAAAATTAGTGTACTTTGTGAAGTCAGCAAATGATTCTAATGCAAGAGATCAGAAAACCACTCTTTGGAATCACTGACATAGATTGAAGATTGTATTTTTACAGGATTAAGAAGAATTAATAGTCTGCTAGAGAGAACAAAGGAATGCTGGTAAATTTCTCTGATTCCTGATGATTTATCATGGTACTCATTAGTTAATTTTACCAGGGAATTATCCTGAAGCACAACCTATGTGCTAGGTGATTACTTTGCATTCTAGAGATGCAGACACTGGCCTTTCTTTCATGAAATCAACATGAAGCTTTGGAAATACCAAAGTGCACATTACCATCAATGATAAATCATGAAGGGAATTCATGTTTACAGTCCCTTGTTCTTTATCAGCACATCATCTAGAACAATTGGACAGAAATTCTAAGATGCTGGGAAGAAAAGATAATTTTTTTTCTACAGATAAACTCAGTAAAATTAGGTGACTTTTCCAGAGTCTTGCAGGAATTATTTTTTAACAGACGAAATGCCCCTTTGCTGGTGCATCTCTGTATTACCTAAGGCTGATAGTGGGATTTCTGCCACTTACCTGGAGGACTGACACCTCCCCATTAACTTTTTCAGGGCACTTAGAACTTCCTTGTTCCTGAGACTGTAGGCAAGAGGATTTAGGAGAGGGGTGAGGACAGTTCCAAACCAAAAAAGACCCTGATTTAACTTTGGAGTTTTGGCAGAACCAGGTCTCATGTAGATGCACAAACCTGGGCCAAAATAGAGACCCACCACACAGAGATGGGAGGAGCAGGTGGCCAGAGCCTTGTTCCTACCTTCTGGGGAGTTCATTCGGAGTACAGCAAGGAAGATGAGAACATAAGAAGACAAGATGAGAGATAAGGGCAGGAGCAGAACGAGGATGCTTGTTATCACCACTGCCTTCTCATAGGCTGAGATATCCTCACAGACGATCCTAAGCACAGCCATAACTTCACAGAAGAAGTGGGGAATCTCTCTGGGGCTGCAGATCTTAAAATGCAAGGTAAAAGCCGTGTGGCCCAGGGAAGTCAGTGCCCCTCCAACCCAAGACATGGCAATCTCTGTAAGCAAACCCTAGGATTGATAATGACTGGGTACCGGAGAGGATCACAGATGGCTACATAACGATCAAAACACATGAGAGTTATAAGGATGCATTCCGCAATGGCCACAGTCAGGGAGAAGAAAATTTGAGTCCCACAGGCCAGGAATGATATGCTGCGCCATCCAGAGAAGAAGTTGGCCGCCATCTTGGGGACGATGCTAGAGGTCAAAGTCAAGTCCATCAAGGAGAGCTGACTGAGCAGGAAGTACATGGGGGTGTGGAGATGGGAATACAACCAAATGAGGAAGATCAGGAGAGTGTTGCCAGTGAAAGCGGCCGTGTAGATCAGAAGAATGGTGGAGACCATGGCTGTAATGTGTTTAAATTCAGGGAAGAATCCCAGGAGGATGAAGTCTGTGGGTTCTGTCTCATTCCCACTCCTCATGGTTGTCTGTAATGCTAAAAGAAAGAGAAGAGTTTAGAATAGAGAAAGGAAGAGATTTATTAAAAATATCATTGAAATGAAGCATTTTCTTATTAAAGTTTAAGAACATTATTACAACAATGGGAAATATGAAAATATTCATCCAAGATCACTTGAATCAGTTTTTAGTATTTTTTTATATAGTCCTTATCCATGGTGTAATGTACTTTTAGAAACCAGAGTGTACATATTATAATGCATTCCATTAATTTTATTGTATGAAAGGTATTTTCTTTCTTTTTTTTTTTTAACGTTTATTTATTTTTGAGAGACAGAGAGACAGAGAATGAGCAGGGGAAGGGCACAGAGAGAGGGAGACACAGAATCTGAAGCAGGCTCCAGGCTCTGAGCCGTCAGCACAGAGCCCGACGCGGGGCTCGAACTCACAGACCATGAGATCATGACCTGAGCCGAAGTCGGCCGCTTAACCAACTGAGCCACCCAGGCGCCCCTGAAAGGTATTTTCATATATTAAGGGAACCTTTGGATACTCGTAGGTTTTTTTCTGCAATTATAAAATATGATGATGGGTTCATAAGTCACAAGTTCCAATTGGACATTGTCCAGTTTGTGATTACTCTAGAAAATTATGCTCTTCCCATTCTCATCTTCTCAGTGACTTCCTTAATATGTATGTATATGATATGTATATTATACATACATGTATAAGTATGTGTATAATATGTGTATATAATACATATTTTTAATGTTTACTTATTTTTGAAAACGATTTTAATGTTTATTTATTCTTTGAGAGAGGAAAAGAGAGAACCTGACCATGAGTATGGGAAGGGGCAGCGAGAGGGAGACACAGAATCCAAAGCAGGCTCCAGCCTCTGAGCTATCAGCACAGAGCCTGATGTGGGTTTCGTACTCACAAACTGTGAGATCATGGCCTGTGCCGAAGTTGGAAGCTTAACCAACTGAGCCACTCAGCACCCCTAATGTTTATCATTTTTTGAGAGAGAGAGAGAGAGACCACAAACAGGGGAGGGATGGAGAAAGAGAGGGGGACAGAGGATCCAATGTGGGCTCAGTGTTGACAGCAGAGAGCCAGATGTGGGGCTTGAACTCACCAACAGTGAGATCATAACCTGAGCCAAAGTCCCATGCTTAACTGACTGAGTCATGCTTGTGTCCCAATAAAGTTTTTAGGAAAAATTATAGACTTTATTTTGCCCTGAAAAAAATTGTTAATTTAATTAATAGAAAGATTTTTCAAATTTTTAAATATTCTACTTTAGTCAAGCATTTTGGCTCTGGGCAGTTAGGGGACATTATAATTTAGGGGAAAATTGATCACTAGGACTGTACTTTGGGTTATACACATTTATGGTTATTTAAATTTTTAATCTAATTGACCTTATTTTCTATCCAGGGAAACTACTCATTGTATTTACCTAGTTTATGGTAAATGCAAACAAAATATTAATAAGGGAGAAAGTTTTCTTTCTACATGAGCTTGTAGAAATTCTTGCTCTTGTAGAATTCGTACTATCCTTAACCACTAGCTACAGCTCTATGCCATAAAAACTTTAGGTCTCCTTTCCTTCAGTTTTACTAAATTTTTCCTTTCTAGTTTATCTTAGCTGTATTTAATCTTCTTCCTTGATATCTATAAATATTTTACACATCTACACAACTCTTGCTGAGTTTATAACAAGTGAGAACACACTTATCTCTATGTATGAGATTCATATGACATTATCACAAAAACCTGACAATGATAGTACAAGAAATGGAAATTGTAGTCTTGAAAGCGATTTTCAAAATTATTTTTAAAAGGAAGAAATTGACCATAATGATGTATTAAAAAAACATAATTACAGTTTAATATAAGGCATGACTAATATCAGAATATTTATAAAGTTAGTTCACCAATTAGAACAGATTAAAGAAAAAAAATGATATGCCCTTTGCTTAGTTACAAAAGTTTGATAAAATTTATTACTAAATCATGATATAAACACCATCCTAAGAAACTTGTAGTAAAATAAAAGATTCTAGTATCTTATTCTATTATCTTCTTGAAAAATTGTAATATTCATTTGTTCATGAAATCCTTGAAATATCAGTTCTAAATAGTTAGGATACTCCCCTCTTCTGAAAGCTGTTTATATATGTGTGTATGTCAACATTAACAGGGAGATCGAAGTTTCCTTTGTTATTTACAGAAAGAACTAAAAGAATCTGTTGCCTACATCCACTCAGTACCTTCTCCTTAGAAACAGCATGTCCAAATGTTAGGTCATTGATTACTTTTCTAATACTTGTGCAGTTCGATTTCAATTCACTGTTCCATCCAGATACTTGATTTTGTTTTGTTCATCAAAGACAGTAACCACTTTTGGATGGAGAAATTATGATAAGAAAAATATTCAAGTCTATTTTCCCTTTGCTCACACTAAGTGCCTCAAACTTCTTGTGAAGAACAAGAAAGCCTCTATGGGTTGGTAGTGTCAGAAAGAGGAATCTGTGGTTATATATCCATCTTTCAATCTATGTTGATCTCCCTCCAACCAATTGATTACATACAAATCAGAACCTGCCTCCTGTCACTGGGTGCTTGATTGACTTGATGAGTTAGCCTGCTTTTAGATGTGGAGATAAGTTAGGAAAAAAATAAATAATAATAGTGACAAAATTGGCCAGGATGCGTCTTATTTTCTTCTGCCTTGGAGTGATTCTCGATGTAGTCAGTGGGTTGTCTGTGGTTGATAAAAAGTCATTGGATGGTCAGAAATTGAAATTTCAGAATGACTAGATCTTTCAAAGTTCTCTAACGTCTCAGAAATGCAAAGCAGGGCTCTGTTACTTCAGTGCTAGGTTACAGATCTTCTGACTTCTAGCTCTAGTGCTGTTTCCTGAAGTTTTGCGTATGCATCAGATTGGATGAGTTCAATTATAAATTTTCCTTACAAACTCTGTTCATTATAGCCTGGATTGAAACTTAAATTTCATCACTGTCTGTGGTTATATGTTTTACCGTATGTCTTGCACCTTAAACCATGAGGCTCATGATGGAAGAAGCTGTCTCTACCAAATTCCACCTTTTCTCTTTAGATCCAGCATGTTGCATTTAGTGAAAATGAGTTAAATACATAATCAGCTTAGGGCTGGAATACTGGATATTGTGCATGGACAAAGTAAATGTTTTTATTTTTAATTTTTGAAAAATTTTTAATGTTTATTAATTTTTAAGAGACAGAGAGAGAAGGTGGAGAGAGAGATACACATAGAATCCGAAGCAGGCTCCAGTCCCTGAGCTGACAGCACAGAGCCTGACACAGGGCTTGAACACACAAACCGTGAGATCATTATCTGAGCCAAAGTCAATGCTTAACCAACTGAGCCACCCAGGCGTCCCTTAAACAGGTAATTATTTTTAGCACAATCATTTTTCTAACAAAAGGTATTATTATTACTATTATTATTATTATTTTGATTTATGCTCCCTTACGGGCTTTAAAGCACTTTCCAGCATTTTATATTGTTGGAATATACAGAAGGAGGCCCAACATTATTATGTGCACTTGAGAAATATTATTAATAACGTACCCGGTCACAGTCAAATAACAGTTTCCATTCCTGAACAAATTATTTGTTTACTAGTTGAGCCTTACAAACACTATTGATAAATGACTATATAGTTAGCATAAACCTATTTTCACAATCCAGAAAAATGGGGTTACTTCCTCTATCAAGATGCTTACCTTGTAATTTGTGTTCAGGCATTAAAATTTCTTAGAAAGTACAAAATATTCAACATTCCTGCTGTCAATTAATACTGAATATACTGTTAAAGAAGCGTACCGTTATGGTAGAAAACAACAACAACAACAAGAAGTAACTGAGCACGCCTAGATAGGATGTCTCTCCCCGGCAGCTGGTTTGTGAGCAGGGCTGGGATCTCCCTAATTCCCCAGTGCCCTGGGGTTTGATGTGGAATGGCTGGTCGGACCAAGCATTGCAGCTTCATGACAGCTCTTCCAGTTTCCCATTAAGAGCCAAGGTATCCAAGTGTAGCATCCTGGAGGAATCCTCTCCCAGGATATAATTAGAGTTTTTCAAAACTATTTACTACTACATGCTTAGATTTTTTTTTTTTTGATCAGCACTTCTATTGTTTTCCCAGAGGTCCAATTTATAATTTCTTTCCTTTTTAGTCATTAATCCCATACAACCATTAAACAAGGATTCACGTTTTTCCTTTCTAATATCTCTTATATATTAGATTATATATAATCTTATATATATTAGATTATAATATTTGTATTTCCAGAACTAACACTCTAAACCTATTTCCCCTGTCTAGAATTATCTCCTTTACCTTATCTTCTTAGCTAAATTTTCCCTTTTCTTCAAGGTCAGATTTAAGTCTGACTTCCATAGTAAAGTCTTCTTTTATGTGCACAGTGGATATCAACATATTTTTCCTAGTTAACCATGATATTGCTCTTTTTGCTTATTACCTGCATTGTACTGTTATTGATTTTTCAAACACTTGTGGGTTAATAACAACATTTTAAACTATGGAAAGCCTAGGATTTTGCCTCAGATTTCCTTTTCTTAGTAGATTATCTTATTCTTAGGGGGCAGTGACTTGGCACTACTAATTAAATCATATTTCATTAAAATCTACAAGTGCTATTCTATGTGCTTGAAATTAAAAGTGGAAAAAAATAAATTCACTAAAGCTTGTTAAAATGAAGGAAACTGAATTATGAAGAGATTATGATATGGGAGGTGAGTGTTGCAATAAAAATAGATAGATATTACAAAGCAGCACATAGATAAAAGAATTAGTTTGTTTAGGTGGACAGTTGGTAGGTGATCAAAAATGGTTTCATAGGACTAGGAACATCTGAGTTGGGTCTTAAAGGACAGGTAGTGATAAACAAAAATAAGGAAGGATGGAAATTGAAGCGTAAAAGCTGTATATGATATCATGGAAAATGGACTGAATTGGCTTTTATGGAGATAAATAAGTTATCCATACTTTTTCTGGATACAGAAGCTGTGGGGATGGATGAGGAATGAAGTTGTAATATAGTGGAAGGTCCAAAGGTACACAAAGCGTGAGGAGGGGAGTATTATATGGCACTAAACTACTTCACTCCCAACCCCTACCCAGAGAAGGAGCTTCCAGAATAATAGACATTGTGAAATAAAGTAAAGCTATTAGAATGAGCAACATGTTTGACTGGCCACATTATTGAAGTCAGAATAAGCAAGGGCCTTGAAGAATTAAAAGGAACGTGAGAGGGGCACCTGGGTGGGTCAGTTGGTTAAGTGGCTGACTTTGGCCCAGGTCATGATCTCATGGCTCCTGAGTTTGAGCCAGGTGTCAGGCTCCGTGCTAGATCCTGCTTCAGATTCTGTGTCTCCCTCTCTCTCTGCTCCTCCCATGCTCGCGCTCTGTCTCTCAAAAAAAAAAAAAAAAACACACACACAAAAAAAAAACACAAAAAAAACAAAAAGAAAAAAACAAAACAAAACAAAAGGAACGTGAGGAAATTTTGCGTTTGGAGAGAACTGATTTCTTTCCACACACTCATTCTCTCTTTCTTCACCCTACAGTCACCTTTGCTCTTGCCAATAATGGCCATATTTGAACTTCTATCAAGTATTTTTGGCCACCCAATCCTATTAGGCTACTTTTTAATATATTTTCCTCTTACAAATTGATCCAAATAGATCTCTGATTTAAAACAAAATCAAACTGACTTACCAAACTAGATACATTTCAACTAGATACTTTTATTTTTTTAACAGTTCCAGATTTATAGAGCGCTTGACAAATAGTACAGAATTTACATAAATCCTTCATAGCAAAGTAGATACTTTTAAACTAGATACTTCTGTTTTTTTTAACAGTTCCAGATTTGTAGAGCAATTGACAAATAGTACACAATTTACATGAATCCTTCATTCAGTTTTCGGTATTGTTAACATCATACACTACTATGGAACCAACATGAGATCTTTAGTAAAACTAGGGAACCGATATCTGTACATCAATATTAACTAAGTTCTATACTTTATTCAGATTTCACTCATTTTCCATAATGTCCCTACTCGTCTTTCACATTTGTTTTAAGGAGATCATATTTTATTTAATCAGCATGTCTCTTTAGGCCCCTCTAGGCTGTGAGAGTAATTCAGTGTTTTGTTTTGTTTTTAATATAATTTATTGTCAAATTGGTTTCCATACAACCCCCAGTTCTCATCCCAAAAAGTGCCCTCCTAAATGCTCCTTACCCATTTTCCCCTCTCCCCCATCAACCATCCGTTTGTTCTCAGTATTTAAGAGTCTCTTATGGTTTGCTTCCCTCCTCTCTGAGACTTTTTTTCCCCCGCCTCTTCCCCTCCCCCATGGTCTTCCATTAAGTTTCTCAAATCCAACTATGCGTGAAAACATATGGTATCTGTCTTTCTCCACCTGACTTATTTCACTTAGCCTAATTCCATCCATGTTGCTACAAATGGCTAGATTTCATTATTTCTCATTGCCAAGTAGTATTCCACTGTATGTATAAACCACATTTTCTTTATCCATTCATCAGTTGATGGACACTTAGTCTCTTTTCATGATTTGCCTATTGTTGAAAGTGCTGCAATGAACGTCGGGGTACATGTGCCCCTGTGCGTCAGCACTCCTGTATCTCTTGGGTAAATTCTTACTAGTGCTATTGCTGGGTCATAGGGTAGTTTAATTTCTAATTTTTTGAGGAACCTCCACACTGTTTTCCAGAGTGGCTGCACCAGTTTGCATTCCCACCAACAGTTAAGAGGGTTCTAGTTTCTCCACATCCTTGCCAGCATGTACAGTTTCCTGATTTGTTCATTTCAGCCACACTGACCAGCGTGAGGTGGTATCTCGGTGTGGTTTTGATTTGTATTTCCCTGATGATGAATGACGTTGAGCATCTCTTCATGTGTCTGTTGGCCATTGGATGTCTTCTTTGGAAAAGTGTCTATTCATATCTTCCACCCGTTTCTTCACTGGATTATTCGTTTTTGGGGTGTAGAGTTTGGTAAGTTCTTTATAGATTTTGGATACTAGACATTTATCCCATTTGTCATTGCTACTATTTTTTCCCATTCCATCGTTTGCCTATTAGTTTTGTTGGTTGTTTCCTTTGAGTGCAGAAGTTTTTTAGCTGGATGAGGTCCCAATAGTTCATTTTGGCTTTTAATTCCCTTGCCTGTGGAGATGTGTCAAGCAAGAAATTGCTGTGTCTGAGGTCAAAGAGTTTGTTGCCTGCTTTCTCCTCTATGGTTTTGATGGTGTCCTGTCTCACATTTAGGTCTTTCATCTATTTTGAGTTTATTTTTGTGTATGCTGTAAGAAAGTTGTCATTTGATTCTTCTGCATGTTGCTGTCCAGTTCTCCCAGCACCATTTGTTAAAGAGACTTTTTTTTCCATTGGATGCTCTTTCCTGTTTTGGCAAAGATTAGTTGGCCATATGCTTGTGGGTCCATTTCTGGATTTCCTCTTCTATTGCATTGGTCTATGTGTCTGTTCTTGTGCCAATACCATGCCATCTTGATGACTACCGCTTTGTAGTAGAGATTAAAGTCTGGGATTGTGATGCCTCCCGCTTTGGTTTTCTTCTTCAATATTACTTTGGCTATTCGAGGTCTTTTGTGGTTCCATAAATATTTCAAGATTGTTTGTTCTAGCTTTGAGAAAAATACCGGTGCAATTTTGGTTGGTATTGCATTGAATGTGTAGATTGCTTTGGGTAGTATTGACACTTTAACAATATTTATTCTTCCTATCCATGAGCATGGAATGTGTTTCCCTTTCTTTGTGTCTTCTTCAATTTCCTTCATAATCTTTCTATTGTTTTCAGCATACAGATCTTTTACATCTTTGGTTAGGTATATTCCTAGGTATCTTATGGTTCTTGGTGCAATTGTAAATGGGATCAGTTTCTTTTTCTTTTCTGTTGCTTAATTATTGGTGTGTAAAGACGCAACCAATTTCTGTACATTGATTTTGTACCCTGCGACTTTGCTGAATTCATGTATCAGTTCTAGCGGCCTTTCAGTGAAGCCTTTTGTGTTTTCGGTGTAGAGTATCATGTCGTCTGCAAAAACTGAAAGTTAGACTTCTTCTTTGCCAATTCGGATGCATTTTTTATATCGTTTTGTTGTCTGATTGCTGACGTTGGGACTTCCAACATTATGTTAAACAACAGTGGTGAGAGTGACATCTCTGTCGTGTTCCTGATCTCAGGCGGAAAGCTCTCAGTTTTTCCCTATTAAGGATGATATTAGTTGTGAGTTTTTCCTATATTGCTTTTCTTATGTTTAAGTATATTATTTCTATCCCAACTTTCTCTAGGGCTTTTATTAGGAAAGGATGCCGTATTTTGTTAAATGCTTTTTCTGCATCTATTGACAGGATCATATGGTTCTTATATATTCTTTTGTTAATGTCATGTATCACCTTGATTGATTTGCAAATATTGAACCAGCCCTGCAGCCCAGGAATGAATCCTACGTGATCCTGGTGAATATTTTTCTATTATGTTGAATTCGATTTGCTAGTATCTTGTTGAGAATTTTTGCATCCATATTAATCAGGGATATTGTCTGTACTTCTCTTTTTTCCTGGGTCTCTTTCTGGTTTTGGAATCAGAGTGATACTGGCTTTCTAGAATGAGTCCGGGAGTTTTCCTTCCATCTCAATTTGTTGGAACAGCTTGAGAAGGATAAGTATTAACTCTGTTTTAAATGTCAGTTAAATTCCCCAGGGAAGCCAACAGGTCCAGGACTCTTTTTTGTTGGGAGATTTTTGATAACTGATTCAATTTCTTCACTGGTTATGGGTCTGTTAAAATTTTCTATTTCTTCCTGTTTGAATTTTGGTAATGTGTGGGTGTTTAGGAATTTTTCCATTTCTCCCAGGTTATCCAGTTTGTTGGCATATGATTTTTCATAGTATTCCCTGATAATTGCTTGTATTTCTGAGGGATTGGTTGTAATCAATCCTTTTTTGTTTGTGATTTTATTTATTGGAGTTCTCTCTCTTTTCTTTTTGAGAAGTCTGTGTAGGGGTTATCAGTTTTGTTTATTTTCTCAAAAAGCCAATTCTAGTTTCATTAATCTATTCTACTGTGTTTTTTTTCTATTCTATATTGTTTATTTATGCTCTCATCTTTATTATTTCTCTTTTTCTGCTGTGTTTGGGGCGTCTTTGTTGTTCTGCTCCTAGTTCCTTTAGGTGTGCTGTTAGATTTTGTATTAGTTATTTTTCTTGTTTCTTGAGATAGGCGTGGATTGCAATCTATTTTCCTCTTAGGACTGCCTTTGCTGCATCCCAAAGGGTTTGCACTGTCGTATTTTCATTTTCATTTGTTACCATGTATACTTTAATTTCTTATTTAATTTCCTGGTTGACCCATTCATTCTTTAGTAGGATGTTCTTTAACCTCCATGCATTTGGGGATTTTCCAGACTTTTTCCTGTGGTAGATTTCGAGTTTTATACATTTTGATCTGAAAGTTTGCATGGTATGATCTCAATAATTTTATATTTATTGATATTTTTATATATTATATTTATATTATAATATATATTGGTACTGTGTATCATTCATGGCCATTTATTCTTGAATATTTTCCATCTAGAGGACCTTTCCATTGCTGTAAGTGGAGTATTAAATTTCCCTGCAATTACCACATTCTTATCAATAAGATTGTTTATGTTTGTGATTGTTTTATGTATTTGGGTTCTATCAAATTCAGTCCATAAATATTTTTAATTGTTAGTTTTCTTGATGGAGAGACACCATAATTATGATATAATGCCCTTCTTAATCTCTTGTTACAACCTTTAGTTTAAAATATAGTTTGTCTGATATAAAAATGGCCACAATAGCTTTCTTTTGACTTCCTGTAGTAGCATGACAGATTGTTCTCCATCCCTTACTTTCAATCCGATGGTGTCCTTAGGTCTAAAATGGGTCTCTTGTAGACAACAAATAGATGAGTCTTCTTTTGTTTTGTTTTGTTGTGTTTTGTTTTAATCCGTTCTGATACCCTATGCCTTTTGATTATAGTATTTAGTCCATTTACATTCAATGTTATTATTGCAAGATGTGGAGTAATTGCATTATCTGTAGGTTTCATGCTGTAGTCATGTCTCTGGTCCTTTGTGTACTTTGCAACTTTCCACTCACAGAGTCCCCTTAGGATCTCTTGTCAGGTCGGTTTAGTGGTGATGAATTCCCTCAGTTTTTGTTTTTTAGGAAAACGTTTATCTCTCTTTCTATTCTAAATGACAGGTTTGCTGAATAAAGGATTCCCGGCTGCATATTTTTCATATTCAGCACATTGAGAATTTCCTGCCCCTCCTTTCTGGCCTGCCAAGTTTCAGTAGGTAGGTCTGCTACTACCTTTATGTGTCTACCTTTGTATGTTAAGGCCCATTTATCTCTAGCTTCTTTCAGAATTCTATCTTTATCTTTGTATTTTGTCAGTTTCACTATGATATGTCTTATAGAAGATTGATTCAAGTTATGTCTGAAGGGAGTTCAATGGATTGAATTTCAATGTCTGTTTCCTTCCCCTGACGGGTGAAGTTCTCAGATATGATTTGTTCATATATACTTTTGGCCCCTTTATCTCTCTCTTCTTCTTCTGGAACTTCTATGATACCAGTAGTGTTCTGTTTCATTTAATCACTTAGTTCTCTAATTATCCCCTGGTGGTCCAGAATTTTTTTATCTCTTTTTTTATCAGCTTCATCTTTTTCCATAATTTAATCTTCTATTTCACTTAATCTTCCCTCTGCGTCTTCAGTCCTCGCTGTCACTAACTCTAGTTTATTCATATCTCATTTACAGCATTTTTCAAATCATCGTGACTATTTTTTAGTTCGTTGATCTCTGCAGCAATAGATTCTCTCCTGTGTTCTATGCTTTTTTTCAAATCCAGCGATTAATCTTATGACTATTATTCTAAATTCTTGTTCAGTTACATTGTTTATATCTGTTTTGATCAACTCTTTAGCTGTAGTTTCTTCCGGGAATTTCTTTTGAGGGGAATTCTTCTGTTGTGTCATTTGGCTAGTTTTCTGTCCCTTATATGTTTTAAAAGCTCATTATATGCCCTGCACTTGCAGCCACTGCTATATTAAAGAGTGATTATACACTGTCCAAGGCCTGGCCCTTCAGGATTTGATTTTTTGAGAGTATTACTTGTTCTCTTCTGTTGAGACTTTGGTCACTTTATCTCCATACCCGTAGTGATGTTTTGGACCCTCCACCAGGTGTTCTTTGATTTCTTCACTGAAGTAGCCCTGGAAAGGAAAACCAACCAACCAAACAACCAAACAACCAACGAACGAAAGCAAACAAACAGAAAACAAAAACAAGCAAACCCATAAACAAATAAAACAAAAACAAAAACAGAAATACCAGCTACAAGCAAGAAACAAGGTGGAAGTGGTGCTTATAGATGAGGTATTGTCACATACAAAGAGAAATGGCAGGAGCAAGGAAAAAGGAAATAAAATAAAAGTTGACCAGACAGAGGAACTATATATGGCTTACTCCAGAGAGAGAAAAAGGAAAATAAATAAGGAGTTGTAGAACATGTATCAAGAGAATGGATTAAATATGTTTGCTTAAACAAACCAACAACCAGAGTAACTAGATTAGAGGCGGGAAGAGGTAAGAAGGACAAAAGGAAGGAAGAATATATCTATATAATAATTGACTGAGAATTATATCAGGCAATGCAACAGCACTGGTCTGGAGGAGGAGCTGTCTGGTTTGTCAGTGTCAATCCTGCTGTTGTAGATAAGCAGTTACGAGGCATGGACCGGCATGGTTTGGTGTAGGCAAGTCCGGCCTCCATTGTGGGTCCACTTTCCATTCCCTGAAGCCCCATCTTGTTGGTGATGGGGAGAAAAATGGCGACACCTCAGTCTCTCCTCCCTGGATCAGGTGTCCCAAACCACTCTGTTTAAGTAGTCCTCACTGTGCTGCTGGTGCAAATGAGGCAGTTTATCTTGCTCTGCTGACTTCCTCACTTCCTTGTCACTCGGCTGGGAGTTAAACCTTGGTATCTTTAAGGTTCCCTTTCCATTGGCCCTGGTTTCTGGGAAGTGCCGCTCCTTTGAGGGGATATATGCTTTCTTCACACAGCACTCCAAGGAGGGGATCCCTTTCTCCTACTGTGGACTGCACTCCTGAACTAGTTACTGAGCCTGGGGCTGGCTCCCTCTTCCCCAGGTACATGAACAAGGCAGCCAGCCCCAGTCTGGAGAAAGCACACAATTAGAGATTGGATCTTTCTTTGTCCCGGTCCATGGTTATTCTCTTGTCCACATACAGTCTTATCGCTTCCCTAGCCTCTCTTCTCCTCCCTTTGCTCTCCCCTCCATTTGTTTTATCTCTCCCAGTTCGCAATCATACACCTATGGCCCTTCAGGTTGTCCCAGTGGCTCTCTGGAAGTGACTCTGTCACTTTGCCTCCTGGATCTTGGAGTTCAAAGTCCTGTGGCCCAACACTGCTTTGTTTGAGAGACGAGGGAACTTCAGATCCTCCTACTTCTCTGCCATGTTGGCTCCTCCTCCTTAATTTCCTTTTTGGACAACTTGTTGTTAGTTTTAGAAATGCAACCAAGTTTTAAGTTTTGATTTTTCATCCTGAAAATTTGCTGAAGTTTTTAGTATATTTTATTATTTTAGTGGTTTTTAAAATTTACCACATATAATATCTTGTCAGTTACAATGAGAAATAACTTCTCTTCTGATTTTAGTGAGTATTATTTCTTTTCTTGCCTAATTGCCTGGTTTAAAACTTGCAGTCCTATATTGAATGAAGTAGTGAGAGCGAGCATTTATTTTTCTTATTTCCTTTACTTATTTTATTTTTATTCATTATTATTATTTTTATTATTCATTCATTCCTTAACTTTAGAGAGACAGACAGAGACAGAGGGTGGAGTTGGGGAAGGGCAGAGAGAGAGGGAGAAAGATAATATTAAGCAGGCTCCATGCCCAACACAAAATGCTATGCAAGGCTCAATGTCGGAACTATGAGATCATGACGTGAGCCAAAATCAAGAGTCAATAGCTGAACCAACTGAGCCACCCAGGTGCTCCTTTTTAAAAACTATTATTATTACTATTATTTTATTATTATTATTGACAGAGAGAATAGTTCCTGATCTTAAAGGAAAAGTTTTCACCATTGAACATGATGTTAGCTGTGGACTTTTTACATATGACCTTTATTTATTTTGGCGAGGAAAATTCTTTCTATTCTTAGATTGGTGACGGTTTTTATCATGAGAGGCTATTGCATTTTGTCAAATAATTTTTTCTGATTTATTGAGATGACGTGATTTTTTTTTAAAGTGTGAGTGGGGGAGGGGCACAGAGAGAGGAGAGAGTGGGAATCCGAAGGAGGCTCTGTATCAGCAGCGCAGAGCCTGATACGGGGCCCGAACTCACGAACCGCAAGATCATGACCTGAGCCGAAGTTGGATGCTTAACCGACTGACCACCCAGGTTCCCCGACGTGATGCTTTTTATTCTTTATTCATTTAACATGGTGTGAATTGATTTATTTGGGATGTTAATTGATGGAATTAATTAACCGATTTGGATATGTTGAACCATTCTTACACTGCAGTAGTAAATATTCCAAGTGAGCTGGTCAGGGTGTATGATCTTTTTAATGTACTGTTAAATTTAGTCAGCTAGCAATTTGCTGAGGATTTTTTTGTCTGTATTAATCAAGAATATCGATCTGTAGTTTTCTTTTGTTGTAGTGTCTTTGTTGGTTGGATATGTGACTAATGATGACCTTTTCACAAAAATTTGGAAGTGTTCCCTTTTTCCTATTTCTTGGAAAACTTTGAGATAGATGGGTATTAATTCTTCTTGAAATACTTGGGAAATGTGACTAGTGAAGCCTTCTGGCTCTGGGCTTTACTGTTTTGTGAGATTTTAAATTTTTGGGTCAATCTTCTTAGCCATTGTTATCCCGTGTCGATTTTCCACTTTCTCATGATTCAGTTTTGGTAGATTTCATGTTTCTTTTTTTTTTTTTTTTTTTTTTTTTTTTTTTTTAATTCAAAATAGTTTATTTTCAAATTGGTTTACATAAAACACCCAGTGTTCATCCCAACATGTGCCCTTTTTTAATGCCCATCACCCCCTCTCCCCCCCCCCCATCTCCCTCACCCTCAGTTTGTTCTTAGTCTTTGAGAGTCTCTTATGTTTTATCTCCCTCCCTCTCTGTGTCTTTTTTTTCTTTCCCCTCTTCCCCTCCCCCTGGTTTTTGCTTAGTCTCACCAAGTCCACCTATTCGTGGAAACATATGGTATCTGTCTTTTTCTGACTGACTTATTTCACTTAACATAATACCCTCCAGTTCCATCCATGTTGCTACGCATGGCCAGATTTCATTTTTTCTCATTGCCACATAGTAGTCCATTGTATATATGTACCACATCTTCTTTATCCACTCGTCAGTTGGGCACTTAGTTTCTTTCCATGTTTTGGCTATTGTCGAAAGTGCTGCTATGAACATTGGGGTACACGTGCTCCTATGCATCAGCAATCCTGTGTCTCTTGGGTAGATTCCTAGCAGGGCTATTGCTGGATCATAGGGTAGCTCTATTTTCATTTTTTTGAGGAACCTCCACACCGTTTTCCAGAGTGGCTGCACCAGTTTGCATTCCCACCAACAGTAGGAGGGTGCCTACTTCTCCACATCCCCGCCAGCATCTATAGTTTCCTGATTTGTTCATTTTAGCCACTCTGACTGGTGTGAGGTGGTATCGCAGTGTGGTTTTGATTTGTATTTCCCTGATGATGAGTGACATTGAACATCGTTTCAAGTGTCTATTTGCCATCTGAATGTCCTCTTTGGAGAAGTGTCTATTCATATCTTCCGCCCATTTCTTCACTGGGTTGTTTGTTTTTCGGGTGTGGAGTTTGGTAAGTTCTTTATAGATTTTAGATATTAGTCCTTTATCCGATATGTCATTTGCGATGATCTTTTCCCATTCCGTTGGTTGCCTATTCGTTTTGTTGGTTGTTTCTTTTGCTGTGCAGAAGCTTTTTCTTGATGAAGTCCCAATAGTTCATCTTTGCTTTTAATTCCCTTGCCTTTGGAGACGTGTCAAGTAAGAAATTGGTGCGTCTTAGGTCAAAGAGGCTTTTTCCTGCTTTTTCCTCTAGGATTTTGACGGTTTCCTGTCTCACATTCAGATCTTTTATCCATTTAGAATTTATTTTTGTGAGTGGTGTAAGAAAGTGGTCTAGTTTCATTCTTTTGCAAGTTGCTGTCCAATTCTCCCAGCACCATTTATTAAAGAGGCTGTCTTTTTTCCATTGAATACATTTTCCCGCTTTATCAAAGATTAGTTGGCCATATACTTGCGGGTCCATTTCTGAGTTTTCTATTCTATTCCATTGGTCTATGTGTCTGTTTTTGTGCCAATACCATACAGTCTTGATGACCACCGCTTTGTAGTAGAGGTTAAAGTCTGAGATTGTGATGCCTCCCGCTTGGTTTTATTCTTCAGTATTATTTTGGCTATTCGAGGTCTTTTGTGGTTCCATACAAATTTTAGGATTGTTTGCTCTAGCTTTGAGAAGAATGCTGGTGCAATTTTGATTGGGATTGCATTGAATGTGTAGATTGCTTTGGGTAGTATTGCCATTTTAACGATATTTATTCTTCCAATCCATGAGCATGGGATGTTTTTCCATTTCCTTGTGTCTTCCTCAATTTCCTTCATAAGTTTTTTATAGTTTTCAGTGTAGAGGTCTTTCACATCTTTGGTTAGGTTTATTCCTAGGTATTTTATGGTTTTTGGTGCAATTGTGAAAGGGATTAGCTTCTTTATTTCTCTTTCTGCTGCTTCATTGTTGGTGTATAGAAATGCCACCGATTTCTGTACATTGATTTTGTATCCTGCAACTTTGCTGAAATCACGGATCAGTTCTAGTAGGCTTTTGGTAGATTCCGTCGGGTTTTCCATGTAAAGTATCATGTCATCTGCAAAAAGTGAAAGTTTGACTTCCTCCTTGCCAATCTTGATGCCTTTTATTTTGTTTTGTTGTCTGATTGCTGATGCTAAGACTTCCAACACTATGTTAAATAGCAGTGGCGAGAGTGGACACCCCTGTCGTGTTCCTGATCTCAGGGGGAAGGCTTTCAGTTTTTCCCCATTGAGGATGATATTAGCTGTGGGCTTTTCATATGGCTTTTATGATGTTTAAGTATGTTCCTTCTATCCCGACTTTCTCGAGAGTTTTTATTAAGAAAGGATGCTGTATTTTGTCAAATGCTTTTTCTGCATCTATTGACAGGATCATATGGTTCTTATCTTTTCTTTTGTTGATGTGATGTATCACGTTGATTGATTTGCGAATATTGAACCAGCCCTGCAACCCAGGGATGAATCCTACTTGATCATGGTGGATAATTCTCTTTATGTGTTGTTGGATTCGATTTGCTAGTATCTTATTGAAAATTTTTGCATCCATATTCATCAGGGATATTGGCCTGTAATTCTCCTTCTTTGCTGGATCTCTATCTGGTTTGGGAATCAAAGTGATGCTGGCTTCATAGAATGAGTCCGGGAGTTTTCCTTCCGTTTCAATTTTTTGGAACAGCTTGAGGAGGATAGGAATTAACTCTGTTTTAAATGTCTGGTAAAATTCCGCAGGAAAGCCGTCTGGTCCAGGGCTTTTATTTGCTGGGAGATTTTTGATAACTGATTCTATTTCTTCACTAGTTATGGTCTGTTCAATTTTTCTATTTCTTCCCGTTTGAGTTTTGGTAGCGTGTGGCTATTTAGGAAGCTGTCCATTTCTTCCAGATTGCCAATTTGGTGGCATATAATTTTCATAGTATTCTCTGATGATTGTTTGTATCTCTGAGGGATTGGTTGTAATTTCTCCCTTTTCATTCACGATTTTATCTATTTGAGTTCTCTCTCTTTTCTTTTTGAGAAGCCTGGCTAGAGGTTTGTCTATTTTGTTTATTTTTTCAAAGAACCAGCTTTGGTTTCATTGATCTGTTCCACTACCTTTTCTGTCTCCATATGGTTAATTTGTGCTCTGATCTTTGTTATTTCTCTCTTTCTGCTGGGCTTGGGTTGTTTTATTGTTCTGCTTCTAGTTCCTTTAGGCGCGCTGTTAGAATTTGTGTTATTGATTTTTCTTGTTTCTTGAGATGGGCCTGGATTGCAATATATTTCCCTCTCAGGACTGCTTTTGCTGCGTCCCAAGCGTTTGGATTGTTGTATTTTCATTTTCATTTGTTTCCATGTATTTTTTAATTTCTTCTCTGATGGCTTGGTTGACCCAGTCATCTTTTAGTAGGTTATTTCTTAGCCGCCATGTTCTTGGATATTTTCCAGGCTTTCTCCTGTGGTTGATTTCAAGTTTCAAAGCATTGTGGTCTGACAGTGTACACGGTATGATCTCAATTCTTTTATATTTATTCAGAGCTTCCCTGTGCCCCAGAATGTGATCTATCTTGGAAAATGTACCGTGTGCAGTTGAGAAGAACGTAAATTCCTTTGCTTCTGGATGAAGGACCCTAAAGATGTCTGTGAGGCCCATCTGTTCTAATGTGTCGTTCAGGGCTATTGTTTCTGTGGAGATTTTCTGATTTGTGGATCTATCCAATGCTGAGAGTGGAGTGTTGAGATCCCCTACTATTAGGACATTTTTATCGATGAGGTTGCTAATGTTTGTAATTAGTTGTTTTACAAATTTGGGTGCCCCAAATTCGGTGCGTAGATATTTACAATTGTTAGCTCTTCCTGCTGGATGGTCCCTGAGACTATTATATAATGTCCTTCTTCATCTCTTATTACATCGTTCATTTTAAAGTCTAATTTGTCTGATATAAGTGTGGCTACTCCGGCTTTCTTCTGCTTCCAGTAGCATGGTAGATAGTTTTCCATCCCCTCACTTTCAATCTGAAGGTGTCTTCAGGTTTAAGATGAGTTTCTTGAAGACAGCAAATAGATGGGTCTTGTTTTTTAATCCATTCTGTTATCCTGTGTCTTTTATTGGCGCATTTAGTCCATTTACATTCAGTTTAATATTGAAAAATATGGGCTTACAGTCACTGTATTATCTGTAGGTTTCATGATTGTAAGGCTGTCCCTGGCAGTTTGTGTTCTTTGCAGGTTTGCCTTCATAGAATGCCCCTCAGGATCTCTTGCAGTGCCGGCTTATTTGTGATATTCTTCAGTTTTTGTTTGTTTGGGAAGACCTTTATCTCTCCATCCATTCTGAATGACAGGCTGGCCGGGTAAAGGATTCTTGGCTGCATATCCTTCCTGTTCATCACATTGAAGATTTCCTGCCATTCCTTTCTGGCTTGCCAAGTTTCTGTAGATAAGTCTGCTACTACCCTAATGTGTCTGCCTTTGTAAGTCAAGGCCCGTTTATCCCTAGCTGCTTTCAGATTCTCTCTTTGTCTTTGTATTTTCCCAGCTTCACTATGATATGTTGTGCTGAGGGTCTATTCGGGTTACGTCTGAGGGGAGTTCTTGTGCCTCTTGGACTTCAATGCCCATTTCCTTCTTCATGTTGGGGAAGTTCTCAGCAATGATTTGTTCAAGTACCCCTTCGACTCCTTTCTCTCTCTTTTCCTCTGGAATTCATATAATATGGATATTATTCCGTTTTATTTAATCGCTTGGGTCTCAAATTCTCCTTTCCTGTTCCTGAATCAGTTTCTCTCTCTTTTTCTCTGCTTCCTCCTTTTCCATAATTTTATCTTCTAATTCACCTATTCTCTCTTCTGCCTTTTCAATCCGTGCTTGTGTCCTCCAATTTGTTTTGACCTCATTTGAAGCATTTTTTAATTCCTCCTGACTGTTTTTTTAGGACCTTGATCTCTCCCTCGAGGGTCCCCCTGTGCTCTTCTATGCTTTTTTCAAGCCCAGCGAGTATTTTTATGTTTATCATTCTATATTCTTGTTCTTTTAAATTGCTTATTACTGCTTTCATCATTTCTTGCACCATCAATTTTCCTGTACATTCTTCTGAGGGGAGTTCTTCTTCATTTCATTTTGGCTAGGTGTGTATTGGTTTATTTCCTAGTTCTCCCTGGAAAGGAAAAAGGTTAGACCGACAAACAGGAAACACAAACTCACAACCGTACTGACCAATAATATAGACAAACAAATCACGACATAAAAAAAATTAACAAACAACACTCTGGAGACATGCAACCTGATGTACAGCTACACATCAATGATAGGTTGTGCGCTCTGCTGATGGAGAGATATACATAGAGTAGTGACAGGTGTGGGGAGAAGAAGAATTGAACTTTGACCAGGTAGAGAGATTAGAAGACTTGATCCAGCAAGAGAGTAATCAGAATAACGAAGGATGCATGGAATGAGAAATGAAGTTAGATGTTGCCCACATGCACCATGTGGCCTTACTCTTCCATAGAGAGAGGTAGGAAATTAAAGAGGGAGGTGTAGAACATGCATTGAGAGAGTGGGTTAAATGTCTCTTTAAGCAAGCCAAAACCCCCAGGCGACTGGTTTAGAAGTGGGAGGGATAGGAAGGAGAAGAGTGGGAATATATCTAAAACAGTAGAATTGACCTGGAATTAATCCAGGCAATGCTGCAGTATTCGTGTCTCCGTGGCTATCACTCCAGCAGAAGGGCGTCTCTCATATGAGGAGAGGTGTGGCCTGGTGTAGGCGGGTCCCACCTCCACTGCTGGGGGGTGGAGTCCTAGAGTTTGGCTTTGTGGGAATGTGTGATGACAATGGAGCCCTCCCAGCCCCCTCTTCATGGACCCAGAGTCTCAGATCACTCCTCAGTTTCCGTCCTCAACTCTGTCTGGGTTGCCGGCACAGTCCAATTTGCTGGGCGGTCATACGGCCATGCTCATCTTAGTTCCTGTAACTCGCTCAGACCGCTGTGCCCTAGGTACATTGAGTCTCTGACTCAGCACCAGCGCTACCACAATGGCGTCCCCCAAGCCTCCTCTTCTCGGACCTGGAATCTCAGAACACTCCTGTGTTTCCGTCTTCGACTCAGTCTGGGGTTGCAGGTGCAGTACGATCTGCTGGGTGGTTGTGCACCCCTTGCACGCCTGGTGTTCCCTATGTAAATTGTGTCCCTGACTCAGCATCGATCCAGTGATGGCGGGGCATCTCTCTGTGTCACGGATTGGGACAGCGTCTCTGGCTCCTGAGTGAAGAAAGCTCCAGCAGCTCTGCTGTGAACAACAGACATTCTCTCCAAAAACCTGGCGGTTAGGGACTGGATGATAAGCTCCCTCTCTGCCCCAGTCTGAGGTACTTTCCCCGCTGCTCTTTCTCTTCCCCTTGCCTTTCGGCAGAATGGACCCAGGGCCCAGGGCCCGCTCCCGCAGTCTGCACCTCCTCGGCTCTCTTTCATTCTCCCAAATTGCACTCACACAGTTTCCCAGGATTATCTGAATTTTGTGTTCTCTTCCCCATAGCCTCCAACTCGTCTTCCTGCAGATCTCTGGGATTCAGAGTCCCTCAGTTTTGGTCCTTCTTAGTTTGAAAGACACCAGAGAGCAGCAGGTCCTCCTACTCCTCTGCCATGTTGGCCCCTCCCCCCAATTATGAATATTTCTAAGGGAAAGAGCAAAAGAATAGAACTGAGCGTTGTCCATGAAAGATGAATAATGACAAGTGAACATAGAAGGTGTATTTGATCCCTTCAATTTTGGATTCATTATTCATAGTTATTATTCATAAATTCCAGCAAAATGTTAGGCATTCACTCCAGCGACACATTTGCACTTTATTTTAAGTTGATTTCTGCCTGGTTTTGCAAACAAGGATTTAATGGTTTTGTCTCTCACTCTTCCTTTGTTGCTATAGCTTATCTTGTTCATATACTGACTTCTTTCCCTTTCACACTCTATGTCTCATCTTCTATCTCACTCCCTTGTCCAAGATTCATTCCTTCATTCTCTCCCTCCTTCTCTTCTTCCCTTCCTCTAATGTTCTAAGAGAAAAGATAGATTCTAACACATAAAAGTGATATTTGAATAGATTCCCTTAAGGCAGTCAATTTACTTTTAATTTGTATGGAACTAAGCTTTTCTTTGTTGTAATGAGGAAGGATGAAATTGTTGCAAAATTTATTAGCTTCCAGGAAGATATTTAAAGTGAATTTTTTAAATGATTGTGCTGTTTGCTGTACCAGAAGCAGTGTCATAGCAATTACAGTATTCCAGATGGTTACTGAAGTTACACTGAAACATCAAGATAATGCTAGACTTTTCTATGATGTTTTTGTTGGTAACTAATAGTCCAACCTAAGTATTTAATAGATATTAATCTTTCTGACACTGTGTGCATCCAGTAACTATTTCTAGTGACTCCTACCTAGCTGATGATATGACATACACTATCTTTATGCATCATTGCAAGGGACAGTGATTGGTTTACTGAGCACTTTATTTTTCTAATATGAAAGAAGTGATTGTAGAATCACTAATGTTGTTTCTTAGCTTCCCTACCCAGTGACAAGAACATTTTGGCAGTCAAAAATCGTCAAAGAATTCAGAAATTACAGTTGCAACATTTTTTTTTTTTGACTCATGTATAGTATTGCCTGTTTTACAAAACTGAATGTCTTAGGACTTGACTGAAGGAAGTGTCAGTTCCTGTTAAGAGGAACACCAGCCTTTTTTCCCCTTATACATTAAATTTTCATTAAAAAGGGAGGATCTTTTCTGTTGGCTAACATGTCCTGTTAATCTCGCTTTCTGTACCAGTCTTATTTGTGCCATCCTCGCTACGCATTCTATCTAATATCCAGAAACTTGCGACCAGCGTAAAAGTGGCTTCTTTTGTGAAGCTAATGATGTGTTAGCGATTTCCTTCTTTTCCAGGAAAGAATGAAAACAAGTTGGCGAGGACTTTAGTTCAGTGCTCCTTATAAGCATCATTTGAAGGCTCTGTCCTGCCAGGAGCATAACTACCTGTAGAATCTGTGAAATGGTCTGACTGTTTTTAATCTACACAAAATCAAACAGCTGGTTTGAACGCTTCACAGAAGTGACTAGATGTTGTAGGTGTCCAACAGGTAGAGGCTAAAGGACTTAATTCTGTGGACATCTTAGAATGAAACTTTCAAAAATGGTTCCTCTTTGCCCAGAGTTTCAGTATTTCAGTGTTCCTCCTTTAGGGAAATAGTTCAATGGCCTTCTTTGACACCTCATATTTTACTTGTAAAGATGCCTTTTTGAATGGTTTCTAAGCACTCAGGTGAAGTCCAGCACTTTGTCAGATATTTTTCGTTACCATAGAAGCCAAAATGCAAAAATTTCAGTTTAGTCAATTTTTGCTTATCTTAGTCACTGCGAGCACCTCTTATTTCTTAGTCTCAATTTTCCAGGCAGCCTTCTGTTTCATTTCTTTGCTCCCCATGCATCAGCACAAATGATTTATACTTACACACATCTTGAAATATCTTCTTTATGGGTTGAATTGAATTGAGTCCTAGTACAAAAATGAAAACTCCAGGAACTATCGTGATTGCCCAAATTGCAACTTAGATCATATGACTGTACATGCCACACTATCACTTATGATAAATATTCAATTCTAAAGCACTTTTACTTCAATATGTTTTAACTTTGTCTCTTTGACCAGCTCAGCACTGAAGATTCCATTGAAGATAATTCAATGGCTTTGAATTCTGAAAGGGGCATCTTTTTTTATCTATTTTCATGTTGCACTAGGAGTAAGTGAATTTTAGGTTCATAGACTGTGAATAACGAGAGAGGCTTATGTTCCATTTGGTATCACAGAGGCCAGTTGCTGAATGGAACTTGCTAATTGATGCCGATGTGTCAAATAGTCTAGGACAAGATTGGAGTCCATCAGTTTTTTCAGCCATCCTCTCCATCCCAAGCTAAAACTCAACTTTGCAGATTCCTGATGTTTAACTAGTTAGCCATACTGAAAATGCTAAGCTATGCTAATCAGGGTTGCCCCTTTTCTTTGCCTATCTGCTGTCTTTTGGCAACATCCTTTTGTCAGTCTCAGAAACTTTGTTCCTATACCCTATCCCCCACTCTGACCTTTCTAGGTATCTCTACCTCTAGATATTGGTAGACTTACCCCATAAAAACTCTCCTATCCTGGGTCCCTTTCCCCATGGCTTTGCTATTATGACCAAAGAAAATCTGATGATCTCAATTTGGTAGTGGATTATCTTATTTTAACAAGGACCTTTAATGCTTGTACCCTGCTGAATGAAAAATGTGGGAATTTTTCTCTGTTACAAGGGCTGGTTTTTAGAGAGCTCTTCTTTGGCATCCATCAAATAATAATACCAGTCACAGTTCTGGCATCTTACCCTCTCTTCCTGCTGTCTGTCAGACCAGTGGTGCTGTAGGAAGGGCTGTTAACAAGTAGGAACCTAGAGAAAAGGAGAATAAAAAGAAAGCATTAGGGAGGAACCAAAATGGCAGAAAATTCTGAAAGAAAAAGAAGGGAGTGAGAAAGAGACAAGTAATTGTTTGTAGTGTAATTCGTGATTTACTTCTTATTACACTACAGTGGCTACAGGATAGCTTGGTGTCATTGGTTCATGAATCTCTAGGAAGGTCTCAACCTTCACTGATGTGTTCTAGAATATTTTATAGATGGAGCTCCAACCTTTCTTGCCAAAACTTTGGGTCCTTTAGGAAGTGAGTGTAAACTTCTCTCAGAATTGCAACCTGGGATGGCATGGGAAGTTGTCATTTTGCAAAGTCCTAAGCCCTTATTGAATTTTTGCTAGATGCTCTTAATACCCAAAAGGAGCCCAGTCCTTAAGATGTCAATAATATCAAACAAACCAGACAGAATGTTTAAAGCCTAGATAGTGTTTCTAGAACTCTCTCATTCCTTCCTTCCTTCCTTTCTTCCTTCCTTTCTTCCTTCCTTCCTTCCTTCCTTCCTTCCTGCCTGCCTGCCTGCCTGCCTGCCCTTCTTCCCCTTTTCACTGAGGCCATTGCTATTCTGCTGCCTTGTTAAGTTACAGATAAAGAATGGATGTTCTTTCCCCTGAACTCTGCAGGCCTTAAAATGCTTTTAAGAACTCTTTCCAGGGTAATTATTTCCTTTGTTAATTCCATGACATATATAGAACATTAATTTTGCCATGCATTTTTAAATTAGTTTTGCCATAAGAGTCAGTATATGCAGTATCTGCAGTTGGTCTATCTGCACTATAGGTCCCATTTTGGTTTATATTTTATAGGAATTAACAACAGTTCTGTTTGATGCCAAGAAATTATGCTTGATATTTTAACAGCACATTCATTTCATAAAATAGGTGTTTCTGCTTATTGCGCTATTAACTTAGCAGAGTATAGGCCCCATTAACTATTCTCAGAATTGAAAACTCCAAGACACAAGACAAATGTATCTTCAACTGGACATCAAAGCATGATACCTCCCTTTAAGACCTGCATACAGTGTGTAGGAAAACCATTCAGAGGCTAAGAATG
>JAINVK010000749.1:0-41876 GCA_030068075.1 Paguma larvata
AAGGGGCCATGCGCAGGTGCGGGTCTATGGTCTCTGAGAGTTCGTGGTAGGGTTAGGGTGAGGGCTAGGTTGAGGCTTACGGGTAGGGTTACGGTGAGTTCCCTGGAGGCTCCCGGGGCTGAAGCGCTGTCAGTGCAGCGGTCTCCTCTGAGGGCTGAGTTGAGGGCACAAGGGCGGATGTCGCTCAGGCCTCGTCCTTGCGTTCCAAGACCAGGCTCCTACTCAGGCCGGGCTAGGGTAGGGCCTCGAGCCCTGATCTACCTCCATCCGAGCACTGGAGAGCGCATGCTGGTGTCCCACGTGCCGTGCCCTCGAAGCCAACTCCGCTACTGGGCCCCAGGTGCCTCGCGTTCTGAAACTGAGGAATGGGGTCCCCATGGGGAGAGCCATGGCTAGGGCTAGGGCTAGGGTTAGGGTTAGGGTTCGGTCCAGGGATGTCTTTGGGGCCGTAAGCGACTCCAGTCCCCTCATCTCCCTGGAGGACTCCTATGAGGACCCATGCGCGAGTGTGGGTCAGGTGTGGGGTTATGGCAAGAGTTCGGGGTTGGCTTACAGTGAGGGCTAGGTTGAGGCTGAGGGTTAGACTTAGGTTTCGGACACTGGAGGCTCCCGGGACTGAACCGCTGGCAGTGCAGCGGTCTCCTCTGAAGGCAGTGTCGAGGGCGCATGAGAGGGGCCCGCTCAGGCCCCGTGTCTGGGTTCCAAGTCCAGGCTCCTACTCAGGGCGGGCTACGGTGGGGCCTCAAGACTCCCCGTGTGTACCTCCATCCGAGCCCTGGAAAGGGCATGATGATGTTCCATCTTCCACGCCGAGTAATCCTACTCCACTTCTGGGCCCCAGATCCTGGCGATCTGAGAGCGAGAAGAGCAGTCCCCATGGGGAGAGAGTCATGGTTAGGGTTCCGTCCAGGGAAGCGACGCCAGACCCGTATTCTCCCTAGAGACCTGTAATGAGGGCCTATGGGCCGTGGCGGCTCAGGTGGAGGGTTATGGTGAGAGTTCGGGCGAGGCATAGTTTTAGGGCTAGGTTGAGGCTAACGGTTGGGTTGAGGCTTAGGTCCCTGGAGGCTCCCGGGGCTGAACCGCTGGCAGTGCAGCGGTCTCCTCTGAGGGCTGAGTTGAGGGCTCATGGGGGCCGCTCAGGCCGCGTGTCTGGGTTCCAAGTCCAGGCTCCTACTCAGGGCGGGCTACGGTGGGGCCCCCAGACTCCCCTTGTGTACCTCCATCCGAGCCCCGCAAAGGACTCGGTGATGTTCTGTGTTCCACGTGGAGGAATCCTGCACCGCTTCTGGGCCCCAGGTGCCTGGAGTTCAGAGATCGAGGAATGGGGTCCCCGTGGGGAGACGGCCATGGCGAGGGTTAGGCTTCGGTCCAGGGATGTCTTCAGGCCCGAAGCGACGCCACTCCCGTGATCTCCCTGGAGGACTGCAATGAGGGCCCTTATGCCGGTGCGGGTCAGGCGGAGGGTTACGGTGAGAGTTCGGGGTAGGCTTAGCGTTAGGGCTAGGTCGAGGCTTAGGGTTAGGGTTAGGTCCCTGGAGGCTGCAGGGGCTGAACGCCCAGCAGCGCTGCGGTCTCCCTGGAGGGCGCAGATGAGGGCACCTGGGAGGGTGTCGCTCACGCTTGATCACTGGGTCCAGGGCCAGCCTCCTACCCAGGCCGGGCTGGGGATGGGCTCCGGAATCCCTGTGTGTCGCTCCGTCCCAGGTTCAAAAATGGCACGTCGGTGTTCCACATTCCACGCCGATTAATCCTCCTCCGTTTCTGGCTCCCAAGTACCTGGCATTCTCAGACCTGGGAACGAGATCCCCATGGGGAGAGGTCCTCGGCTAGCGTTAGGGTTCGGTCCAGGGACGTCTCCTGGGCCGAAGCCACACCAGTCCAGGGATCTCCTTGGAGGGCTGAAATAAGGGGCCTGGGGCAGGGGCGGGTCAGGTGTAGGGTTAAGGTGTGAGTTCACGGTAGGGTGAGGGTGAGGGCTAGGTTGTGACTTAGGGATAGGGTTAGGTCGAGGTCCCCGGAGGCTCCCGGGGCTGAAGCCCCCGGCAGTGCTGCAGTCTCCTCTGAGGGCTGAGTGGACGGCGCGTGGGAGGGTGCCGCTCAGGCCTGCCGGAGACCTAGGCTGTACCCCGGGCAGTAATAGAAACGGGGGGAGGGGAAAGGGAGGACAGCATGGGTGCAGCGGGCAGAGAAGAAAGTTTCCCCAAGGTCCTCAAATCCAAAAAGTCAGCTCAGAGAGGTGAGCAGGTCGCAAATCTGTATTTTTCTTTGGTTTTGAATTCTTTGTTTCGTTTTCTTTTGTTTTCCACTAGTGGAATTAGGCAGTCTAGGTCGGGCCAGAGAGGACAGGGAAGTTCCCCGAAACAAAAGGAGTTTCGGCAGCTGCTTGGGAATATTCCTTCAAATCTCTATCCCGAGGTAGACTAGCCGGAGTCAATGAGCTCCAGTCATCAGAGTTCTTCATCCAGGGAGTGAAGGAGAAGCCCTCACATAGAGTTAGATTAACCAGAGTGTAGGAGGAAAACAGGGAGAGGGAGAGGAAGAGAGAGTTGGAGCTTTCGTAGGGAGTCAGGGGCTGGGGAGAGAGGTATGGAGTTTTCCGTGGGAGAGCTCTTAAAAAGTCTCCTGGCAGAGAGTCCTAAGAGAGTCTTACTTTACCTCTCACCTTTTCCCCTTGCTTCTTTGTTTCTTCGGTTCCACACAGGAATGAAATTATGCGATGGTAGCTGTCTTTTTCTGACTGACTTATTTCGCTTAGCATCATACTAACTAGTTCCATGTCCTTACAAATGGAAAGGTCTCGTTGCTTCTTTTGGCCGATGTAGATAGATAAATAGGTAATTAGACAGATAGATATCCACATGTATGTCTACATACACATGTTCATGTATTTTTACATATTTATCCATGTCTACATCCATATGTATATCTCTATAGATATAGCCATAGACAGATTCATGCATCTATATGTATCTCTATATATCTATAGTTACATATATATTTAATTTATATACCTGTATCTATACACGTCAGTTTATATAAATTGGTTTCTCCTCCTCAGGAGGCACACGCTTTAGCGCTCTGCTTAACCTTTCAGCCTCCACCTGGGGATCTAAAGGCACCCCTGACAAGATTCCGTAAAGAGAAAGCATTAGCAGCCCTTTCGTGGAATGTACCAAAAGGTGCTGGAAAACTATTCTTCTTTCTTTCAATAGCCATGTAAAAGTTTCCCGTTTCCTTTCCCTCAGCAGGTTTTATTTCCTCTTCTCCCAAATCTATTTGGTTTCCTTCAACCCCCAAACCATCATCATCGTCATCAAATGAATCTTCTAAATGTGCAGCTATGGGAGCAGTAGGAGTGTTTGGTCTTGGTGACAAAGGAGTTGTTTCACGTCAGGTTCACAGGTAGAATTCAACTTGGTCCCTTCACGGACAGGATCTAAAGCATCTCTGATTAGATTCCAGAGAGCGGAAGCATCAACTGGGACCTTTTCAGGTCCGTGCGAGGTGCAATAAGTGTTCGATGGTTTTCCTACTTTTTCCCATGTCTCCACATTCATTGTCCCCTCTTCTGGAAACCAGGGACATTGTTCCCGTACAAAACGTAAAAACCTAGCTATTTGCGAGGAATTTACTTTTCTTCTTCTTTGTCTTAACATTGGTACAAGTGTTTCTAGAAACATTTTCCGTTCTCTGGACCCGGTATTGCCCATTGCCGCTCGACCGCCTCTAGGGTCCTAGCTTATTCTTACCTTAAGTTACTCGAGCCTTCCAACTCAGTGCGGCCACAGAGGGGTCTGCAGTTACCCCTGGCACGAGATCCCAGCACCCACCCGCAAAACTTACCTGATAGCCTTATTTCCAGAGATCGCACGTCAGGTCCCTGTTCGGCCGCCAACTGCCGGGGTTCGTCCTGAGAGGAGGCCAGCTCCTTCCATCGGGACACCCGGCTGGTCCAGGGTTTCACCTGCGTGAGGGTTGGTCTGGGCGCGAGAGAAGACGCGGAGTCAGTCTCTTATTTGGACTGCTCTGGAGACTGATCCGGACTGCTCAAAGTGTTGTTTTTTTTTTTCTTTAGGGTTTTCATGCATTTTCTCTAAACACAGCAAGCACACATCCTGCATGGATTGGCAGGATGAAATCACTCCAGTTTCTCAAGGTTCTGAGTCAAATTAAAAAAAAAACATGCTTGTGTCTTAAGGTTCCTGGTAAAAAACTGATTAAAACATGTTTTCTCAAGGTTCCATAGAATGTTTAAGCAATTTGTGTATGAGGGTAAAAAAACAGCTCCCATGCAATCAAAGTAGAACTAACGAATACCTTCTGGTAAATACTATGGGTTGGGAGGATAAGAACAAAGTATACGGACTATCAATTAAAGGCTCTGGCTACAGTCAAAAGATTATGTGAAAAACCCGTTTTCTCTAGAGTTTTCTCTTAAGATTCCTTATTATCTACTGACCATGAATAGTATCTGAACCCGAAACCTGCAGCAATTACTACATGCCCCAGGGTCGGGTTGCACTCTTGAGTACAGTGAGAAAAGATTAGGAATGATATTTTATGTCACTCCTATTGAATGATTTTCTTTTTACTTCTACGATCATCAACGCTCTAGGTCTCTAAGACTTAGAACACTAAATAAACAGGTCAGAACCTATTCTGGCTCGGGGAGGAGGGCCGTTGGAGCCCTTTTGCTTCACCCTGCAGCTATCGCAGCAGGCGCTTATTCTTGAGAGTTCTTCTTTAGACCCAGGTTAAAGATGCTGCTTAGACCCTGCACAGATTTTCCTGCTAGCCCCATTGCGACTGTGCCTGTCTTAGGTTGTTCCTCCTCTGAGGAAGCTTACCCGTCTTTGGCTAACCAGCCATCCTCTGGGGACAAACAGGACAACTCGGATTGGAAACCACAGCTCCATGGCTTCCCTGCCCAGCACCGGCCTGTAGACACCTTTGCCTTCCGGCAGGGTCCAGGCTCTGGGCAAATGGCCTTTGAAACTTAGGTCTTCCCCCCGGGCATCGCCATCAGGGCTATCGTCTTCTGGTCTCTGGCACAGGCCCCGTCTCCGGGCTCCAAATCCAGGCTCCTACTCAGGCCGGGCCAGGGTGTGGCCTCTTACTCCCCTTGTGTACCTCCATCCGAGCTCTGGAAAGGCCATGATGATGTTCCATCTTCCACGCCGAAAAATCCTGCACCGCTTCTGGGACCCAGATGCCTGGCCATCTGACACCGTGGAATGGGGTCCCCACGGGGAGAGAGTCATGCCTAGGGTTAGGGTTCAGTCCAGGGAAGTGACGCCAGGCCCGTGTTCTCCCTGGAGGACTGAAATGAGGGCCCATGCGTGGTTGCCGGTCAGGTGTAGTGTTCTGGTGAGAGTTCGGGGTAGGCTTAGGGTTAGGGCTAGGTTGAGGCTTACGGTTAGGTTGAGGGTTAGGTCCCTGGAGGCTCCCGGTGCTGAAGAGCAGTGCAGCGGTCTGGTCTGAGGGCTGAGATGAGGGCGCGTGGGGATGGGGCCACTGCAATGCTTAGTCTCTGTGTTCCAGGGCCATCACGTACACCAGGCCGGGGCTATGGATGTGCCTCAGGACCTCCCTTGGGTAGCTCCATTCGAGACTGGCAATGCCATGGTGATGTTCCATGTTTCCACATGGGAGAAATGCTGTAACGAACTTTACCCGAGGATTCTGGCGCTTGCCCAGACCTGTGTAATGGGGTTCTCGATGGGGAGAGGGCGTAGGCTAGTGTCCGGGTTCTGTCCAGGGACGTCTCTAGTGCTCTGAAGCGACGCCCAGTGCAGTGTCTCTCCCTGAACATAAGGGGCCATAGCGCAGGTGCGGGCTCATGGTCTCTGAGAGTTCGTGGTAGGGTCTAGGGTGAGGGCTAGGTTGAGGCTACGGGTAGGGTTACGGTGAGTTCCCTGGATGGGCTCCCGGGGCCTGAAGCGCTGTCAGTGCAGCGGTCTCTCCTCTGAGGGCTGAGTTGAGGGCACAAGGGCGGATGTCGCTCAGGCCTCGTCCTGCGTTCCAAGACCAGGCTCCTACTCAGGCCGGGCAAGGGTAGGGCCCTCGAGCCCTGATCTACCCTCCATCCCCGAGCACTGGAGAGCGCATGCTGGTGTCCCACGTGCCGTGCCCTCGAAGCCAACTCCGCTACTGGGCCCCAGGTGCCTCGCGTTCTGAACTGAGGAATGGGGTCCCCATGGGGAGAGCCATGGCTAGGGCTAGGGCTAGGGTTAGGGTTAGGGTTCGGTCCAGGGATGTCTTTGGGGCCGTAAGCGACTCCAGTCCCCTCATCTCCCTGGAGGACTCCTATGAGGACCCATGCGCGAGTGTGGGTCAGGTGTGGGGTTATGGCAAGAGTTCGGGGTTGGCTTACAGTGAGGGCTAGGTTGAGGCTGAGGGTTAGACTTAGTTTCGGACACTGGAGGCTCCCGGGACTGAACCGCTGGCAGTGCAGCGGTCTCCTCTGAAGGCAAGTGTCGAGGGCGCATGAGAGGGGCCCGCTCAGGCCCGTGTCTGGGTTCCAAGTCCAGGCTCCTACTCAGGGCGGGCTACGGTGGGGGCCTCAAGACTCCCCGTGTGTACCTCCATCCGAGCCCTGAAAGGCATGATGATGTTCCATCTTCCACGCCGAGTAATCCTACTCCCACTTCTGGGCCCCAGATCCTGGCGATCTGAGAGCGAGAAGAGCAGTCCCCATGGGGAGAGAGTCATGGTTAGGGTTCCGTCCAGGGAAGCGACGCCGACCCGTATTCTCCCTAGAGACCTGTAATGAGGGCCTATGGGCCGTGGCGGCTCAGGTGAGGGTTATGGTGAGAGTTCGGGCGAGGCATAGTTTTAGGGCTAGGTGAGGCTAACGGTTGGGTTGAGGCTTAGGTCCCAGGAAGGCTCCCGGGGCTGAACCGCTGGCAGTGCAGCGGTCTCCTCTGAGGGCTGAGTTGAGGGCTCATGAGAGGGGGCCGCTCAGGCCGCGTGTCTGGGTTCCAAGTCCAGGCTCCTACTCAGGGCGGGCTACGGTGGGGCCCCCAGACTCCCCTTGTGTACCTCCATCCGAGCCCCGCAAAGGACTCGGTGATGTTCTGTGTTCCAGGAGGAATCCTGCACCGCTTCTGGGCCCCAGGTGCCTGGAGTTCAGAGATCGAGGAATGGGGTCCCCGTGGGGAGACGGCCATGGCGAGGGTTAGGCTTCGGTCCAGGGATGTCTTCAGGCCCGAAGCGACGCCACTCCCGTGATCTCCCTGGAGGACTGCAATGAGGGCCCTTATGCCGGTGCGGGTCAGGCGGAGGGTTACGGTGAGAGTTCGGGGTAGGCTTAGCGTTAGGGCTAGGTCGAGGCTTAGGGTTAGGGTTAGGTCCCTGGAGGCTGCAGGGGCTGAACGCCCAGCAGCGCTGCGGTCTCCCTGGAGGGCGCAGATGAGGGCACCTGGGAGGGTGTCGCTCACGCTTGATCACTGGGTCCAGGGCCAGCCTCCTACCCAGGCCGGGCTGGGGATGGGCTCCGGAATCCCTGTGTGTCGCTCCGTCCCAGGTTCAAAAATGGCACGTCGGTGTTCCACATTCCACGCCGATTAATCCTCCTCCGTTTCTGGCTCCCAAGTACCTGGCATTCTCAGACCTGGGAACGAGATCCCCATGGGGAGAGGTCCTCGGCTAGCGTTAGGGTTCGGTCCAGGGACGTCTCCTGGGCCGAAGCCACACCAGTCCAGGGATCTCCTTGGAGGGCTGAAATAAGGGGCCTGGGGCAGGGGCGGGTCAGGTGTAGGGTTAAGGTGTGAGTTCACGGTAGGGTGAGGGTGAGGGCTAGGTTGTGACTTAGGGATAGGGTTAGGTCGAGGTCCCCGGAGGCTCCCGGGGCTGAAGCCCCCGGCAGTGCTGCAGTCTCCTCTGAGGGCTGAGTGGACGGCGCGTGGGAGGGTGCCGCTCAGGCCTGCCGGAGACCTAGGCTGTACCCCGGGCAGTAATAGAAACGGGGGGAGGGGAAAGGGAGGACAGCATGGGTGCAGCGGGCAGAGAAGAAAGTTTCCCCAAGGTCCTCAAATCCAAAAAGTCAGCTCAGAGAGGTGAGCAGGTCGCCAACTCTGTATTTTTCTTTGGTTTTGAATCTTTGTTTGTTTTCTTTTGTTTTCCACTAGTGGAATTAGGCAGTCTAGGTCGGGCCAGAGAGGACAGGGAAGTTCCCGAAACAAAAGGAGTTTCGGCAGCTGCTTGGGAATATTCCTTCAAATCTCTATCCCGAGGTAGACTAGCCGGAGGTCAATGAGCTCAGTCATCAGAGTTCTTCATCCAGGGAGTGAAGGAGAAGCCCTACATAGAGTTAGATTAACCAGAGTAGTGAGGAGCGAGAAAAAGGAGAGGGAGAGAGAAGAGAGAGTTGGAGCTTTCGTAGGGAGTCAGGGGCTGGGGAGAGAGGTATGGAGTTTTCCGAGGGAGAGCTCTTAAAAAGTCTCCTGGCAGAGAGTCCTAAGAGAGTCTTACTTTTACCTCTCCCTTTTCCCCTTGCTTCTTTGTTTCTTCGGTTCCACACAGGAATGAAATTATGCGATGGTAGCTGTCTTTTTCTGATGACTTATTTCGCTTAGCTCATACTAAATAGTTCCATGTCCTTACAATGGAAAGGTCTCGTAGCTTCTTTTGGCCGATGTAGATAGATAAATAGGTAATTAGACAGATAGATATCCACATGTATGTTACATACACATGTTCATGATTTTTACATATTTATCCATGTACTCATCATATGTATATCTCTATAGATATAGCCATAGACAGATTCATGCATCTATATGTATCTCTATATATCTATAGTTACATATATATTTAATTTATATACCTGTATCTATTCAACGTCAGTTTATATAAATTGGTTTCTCCTCTCAGGAGGCACACGCTTTAGCGCTCTGCTTACCTTTCAGCCTCCACCTGGGGATCTAAAGGCACCCCCTGACAAGATTCGTAAAGATGAAAGCATTAAGCAGCCCTTTCGTGGAATGTACCAAAAGGTGCTGGAAAACTATTCTTCTTTCTTTCAATAGCCATGTAAAAGTTTCCCGTTTCCTTTCCCTCAGCAGGTTTTATTTCCTCTTCTCCCAAATCTATTTGGTTTCCTTCAACCCCCAAACCATCATCATCGTCATCAAATGAATCTTCTAAATGTGCAGCTATGGGAGCAGTAGGAGTGTTTGGTCTTGGTGACAAAGGAGTTGTTTCACGTCAGGTTCACAGGTAGAATTCAACTTGGTCCCTTCACGGACAGGATCTAAAGCATCTCTGATTAGATTCCAGAGAGCGGAAGCATCAACTGGGACCTTTTCAGGTCCGTGCGAGGTGCAATAAGTGTTCGATGGTTTTCCTACTTTTTCCCATGTCTCCACATTCATTGTCCCCTCTTCTGGAAACCAGGGACATTGTTCCCGTACAAAAGGTAAAAACCTAGCTATTTGCGAGGAATTTACTTTTCTTCTTCTTTGTCTTAACATTGGTACAAGTGTTTCTAGAAACATTTTCCGTTCTCTGGACCCGGTATTGCCCATTGCCGCTCGACCGCCTCTAGGGTCCTAGCTTATTCTTACCTTAAGTTACTCGAGCCTTCCAACTCAGTGCGGCCACAGAGGGGTCTGCAGTTACCCCTGGCACGAGATCCCAGCACCCACCCGCAAAACTTACCTGATAGCCTTATTTCCAGAGATCGCACGTCAGGTCCCTGTTCGGCCGCCAACTGCCGGGGTTCGTCCTGAGAGGAGGCCAGCTCCTTCCATCGGGACACCCGGCTGGTCCAGGGTTTCACCTGCGTGAGGGTTGGTCTGGGCGCGAGAGAAGACGCGGAGTCAGTCTCTTATTTGGACTGCTCTGGAGACAGCCTCTGATCCGGACTGCTCAAAGTGTTGTTTTTTTTTTCTTTAGGGTTTTCATGCATTTTCTCTAAACACAGCAAGCACACATCCTGCATGGATTGGCAGGATGAAATCACTCCAGTTTCTCAAGGTTCTGAGTCAAATTAAAAAAAAACATGCTTGTGTCTTAAGGTTCCTGGTAAAAAACTGATTAAAACATGCTTGTTTCTCAAGGTTTCATAGAATGTTTAAGCAATTTGTGTATGAGGGTAAAAAAACAGCTCCCATGCATCAAAGTAGAACTAACGAATACCTTCTGGTAAATATTATGGGTTGGGAGGATAAGAACAAGTATACGGACTATCAAATAAAGGCTCTGGCTACAGTCCAAAAAGATTATGTGAAAAACCCGTTTTCTCTAGAGTTTTTTCTTAAGATTCCTTATTATCTACTGACCATGAATAGTATCTGAACCGAAACCCTGCAGCAATTACTACATGCCCAGGGTCGGGTTGCACTCTTGAGTACAGTGAGAAAAGATTAGGAATGATATATTATGTCACTCCTATTGAATGATTTTCTTTTTACTTCTACGATCATCAACGCTCTAGGTCTCTAAGACTTAGAACACTAAATAAACAGGTCAGAACCTATTCTGGCTCGGGGAGGAGGGCGTTGGAGCCCTTTTGCTTCACCCTGCAGCTATCGCAGCAGGCGCTTATTCTTGAGAGTTCTTCTTTAGACCCAGGTTAAAGATGCTGCTTAGACCCTGCACAGATTTTCCTGCTAGCCCCATTGCGACTGTGCCTGTCTTAGGTTGTTCCTCCTCTGAGGAAGCTTACCCGTCTTTGGCTAACCAGCCATCCTCTGGGGACAAACAGGACAACTCGGATTGGAAACCACAGCTCCATGGCTTCCCTGCCCAGCACCGGCCTGTAGACACCTTTGCCTTCCGGCAGGGTCCAGGCTCTGGGCAAATGGCCTTTGAAACTTAGGTCTTCCCCCCGGGCATCGCCATCAGGGCTATCGTCTTCTGGTCTCTGGCACAGGCCCCGTCTCCGGGCTCCAAATCCAGGCTCCTACTCAGGCCGGGCCAGGGTGTGGCCTCTTACTCCCCTTGTGTACCTCCATCCGAGCTCTGGAAAGGCCATGATGATGTTCCATCTTCCACGCCGAAAAATCCTGCACCGCTTCTGGGACCCAGATGCCTGGCCATCTGACACCGTGGAATGGGGTCCCCACGGGGAGAGAGTCATGCCTAGGGTTAGGGTTCAGTCCAGGGAAGTGACGCCAGGCCCGTGTTCTCCCTGGAGGACTGAAATGAGGGCCCATGCGTGGTTGCCGGTCAGGTGTAGTGTTCTGGTGAGAGTTCGGGGTAGGCTTAGGGTTAGGGCTAGGTTGAGGCTTACGGTTAGGTTGAGGGTTAGGTCCCTGGAGGCTCCCGGTGCTGAAGAGCAGTGCAGCGGTCTGGTCTGAGGGCTGAGATGAGGGCGCGTGGGATGGGGCCACTCAAGGCTTAGTCTCTGTGTTCCAGGGCCATCCACGTACCCAGGCCGGGCTAGGGATGGGCCTCAGGACCTCCCTTGGGTAGCTCCATTCGAGACTGGCAATGCCATGGTGATGTTCCATGTTCCACATGGAGAAATGCTGTAACGATACTTGACCCGAGGATCCTGGCGTGCCCAGACCTGGTAATGGGTTCTCGATGGGGAGAGGGCGTAGGCTAGTGTCCGGGTTCTGTCCAGGGACGTCTCTAGGGCTGAAGCGACGCCAGTGCAGTGATCTCCCTGAAATAAGGGGCCATGCGCAGGTGCGGGTCTATGGTCTCTGAGAGTTCGTGGTAGGGTTAGGGTGAGGGCTAGGTTGAGGCTTACGGGTAGGGTTACGGTGAGTTCCCTGGAGGCTCCCGGGGCTGAAGCGCTGTCAGTGCAGCGGTCTCCTCTGAGGGCTGAGTTGAGGGCACAAGGGCGGATGTCGCTCAGGCCTCGTCCTTGCGTTCCAAGACCAGGCTCCTACTCAGGCCGGGCTAGGGTAGGGCCTCGAGCCCTGATCTACCTCCATCCGAGCACTGGAGAGCGCATGCTGGTGTCCCACGTGCCGTGCCCTCGAAGCCAACTCCGCTACTGGGCCCCAGGTGCCTCGCGTTCTGAAACTGAGGAATGGGGTCCCCATGGGGAGAGCCATGGCTAGGGCTAGGGCTAGGGTTAGGGTTAGGGTTCGGTCCAGGGATGTCTTTGGGGCCGTAAGCGACTCCAGTCCCCTCATCTCCCTGGAGGACTCCTATGAGGACCCATGCGCGAGTGTGGGTCAGGTGTGGGGTTATGGCAAGAGTTCGGGGTTGGCTTACAGTGAGGGCTAGGTTGAGGCTGAGGGTTAGACTTAGGTTTCGGACACTGGAGGCTCCCGGGACTGAACCGCTGGCAGTGCAGCGGTCTCCTCTGAAGGCAGTGTCGAGGGCGCATGAGAGGGGCCCGCTCAGGCCCCGTGTCTGGGTTCCAAGTCCAGGCTCCTACTCAGGGCGGGCTACGGTGGGGCCTCAAGACTCCCCGTGTGTACCTCCATCCGAGCCCTGGAAAGGGCATGATGATGTTCCATCTTCCACGCCGAGTAATCCTACTCCACTTCTGGGCCCCAGATCCTGGCGATCTGAGAGCGAGAAGAGCAGTCCCCATGGGGAGAGAGTCATGGTTAGGGTTCCGTCCAGGGAAGCGACGCCAGACCCGTATTCTCTAGAGACCTGTAATGAGGGCCTATGGGCCGTGGCGGCTCAGGTGGAGGGTTATGGTGAGAGTTCGGGCGAGGCATAGTTTTAGGGCTAGGTTGAGGCTAACGGTTGGGTTGAGGCTTAGGTCCCTGGAGGCTCCCGGGGCTGAACCGCTGGCAGTGCAGCGGTCTCCTCTGGGGCTGAGTCATGAGAGGGGGCCGCTCAGGCCGCGTGTCTGGGTTCCAAGTCCAGGCTCCTACTCAGGGCGGGCTACGGTGGGGCCCCCAGACTCCCCTTGTGTACCTCCATCCGAGCCCCGCAAAGGACTCGGTGATGTTCTGTGTTCCACGTGGAGGAATCCTGCACCGCTTCTGGGCCCCAGGTGCCTGGAGTTCAGAGATCGAGGAATGGGGTCCCCGTGGGGAGACGGCATGGCGAGGGTTAGGCTTCGGTCCAGGGCCCAGGCCCCGAAGCGACGCCACTCCCGTGATCTCCCTGGAGGACTGCAATGAGGGCCCTTATGCCGGTGCGGGTCAGGCGGAGGGTTACGGTGAGAGTTCGGGGTAGGCTTAGCGTTAGGGCTAGGTCGAGGCTTAGGGTTAGGGTTAGGTCCCTGGAGGCTGCAGGGGCTGAACGCCCAGCAGCGCTGCGGTCTCCCTGGAGGGCGCAGATGAGGGCACCTGGGAGGGTGTCGCTCACGCTTGATCACTGGGTCCAGGGCCAGCCTCCTACCCAGGCCGGGCTGGGGATGGGCTCCGGAATCCCTGTGTGTCGCTCCGTCCCAGGTTCAAAAATGGCACGTCGGTGTTCCACATTCCACGCCGATTAATCCTCCTCCGTTTCTGGCTCCCAAGTACCTGGCATTCTCAGACCTGGGAACGAGATCCCCATGGGGAGAGGTCCTCGGCTAGCGTTAGGGTTCGGTCCAGGGACGTCTCCTGGGCCGAAGCCACACCAGTCCAGGGATCTCCTTGGAGGGCTGAAATAAGGGGCCTGGGGGGCAGGGGCGGGTCAGGTGTAGGGTTAAGGTGTGAGTTCACGGTAGGGTGAGGGTGAGGGCTAGGTTGTGACCTAGGGATAGGTGTTAGGTCGAGGTCCCCCGGAGGCTCCCGGGGCTGAAGCCCCCGGCAGTGCTGCAGTCCTCCTCTGAGGGCTGAGTGGACGGGCGCGTGGGAGGGTGCCGCTCAGCCGCCGGAGACCTAGGCTGTACCCCGGGCAGTAATAGAAACGGGGGGAGGGGAAAGGGAGGACAGCATGGGTGCAGCGGGCAGAGAAGAAAGTTTCCCCAAGTCCCTCAAATCCAAAAAGTCAGCTCAGAGATGTGAGCAGGTGCAAATCTGTATTTTTTCTTTGGTTTTTGAATTCTTTGTTTCGTTTTTCTTTGTTTTCCACTAGTGGAATTAGGCAGTCTAGGTCGGGCCCAGAGAGGACAGGGACGTTCCCCGAAACAAAAGGAGTTTCGCAGCTGCATGGGAATATTCCTTCAAATCTCTATCCCGAGGTAGACTACGCGGAGTCAATGAGGCTCCAGTCATCAGAGTTCTTCATCCAGGGGAGTGAAGGAGAAGCCCTCACATAGAGTTAGATTAACCAGAGTGTAGGGAGGAAAACAGGGAGAGGGAGAGAGAAGAGAGAGTTGGAGCTTTCGTAGGGAGTCAGGGGCTGGGTGAGAGAGGTATGGAGTTTTCTCGTGGGAGAGCTCTTAAAAAGTCTCCTGGCAGAGAGTCCTAAGAGAGTCTTACTTACCTCTCACCTTTTCCCCTTGCTCTTGTTTCTTCGGTCCACACAGGAATGAAATTATGGCGTTGGTAGGCTGTCTTTTCTCTGACTGACTTATTTCGCTTTAGCATCATACTAACTAGTTCCATGTCCTTACAAATGGAAAGGTCTCGTTGCTTCTTTTTGGCCGATGTAGATAGATAATAGGTAATTAGACAGAGTAGATATCCAGCATGTATGTCTACATACACATGTTCATGTATTTTTACATATTTATCCATGTCTACATCCATATGTATATCTCTATAGATATAGCCATAGACAGATTCATGCATCTATATGTATCTCTATATATCTATAGTTACATATATATTTAATTTATATACCTGTATCTATACACGTCAGTTTATATAAATTGGTTTCTCCTCCTCAGGAGGCACACGCTTTAGCGCTCTGCTTAACCTTTCAGCCTCCACCTGGGGATCTAAAGGCACCCCTGACAAGATTCCGTAAAGAGAAAGCATTAGCAGCCCTTTCGTGGAATGTACCAAAAGGTGCTGGAAAACTATTCTTCTTTCTTTCAATAGCCATGTAAAAGTTTCCCGTTTCCTTTCCCTCAGCAGGTTTTATTTCCTCTTCTCCCAAATCTATTTGGTTTCCTTCAACCCCCAAACCATCATCATCGTCATCAAATGAATCTTCTAAATGTGCAGCTATGGGAGCAGTAGGAGTGTTTGGTCTTGGTGACAAAGGAGTTGTTTCACGTCAGGTTCACAGGTAGAATTCAACTTGGTCCCTTCACGGACAGGATCTAAAGCATCTCTGATTAGATTCCAGGAGAGCGGAAGCATCAACTGGGACCTTTTCAGGTCCGTGCGAGTGCAATAAGTGTTCGATGGTTTCCTACTTTTTCCCATGTCTCCACATTCATTGTCCCCTCTTCTGGAAACCAGGGACTTTGTTCCCGGTACAAAACGTAAAAACCTAGCTATTTGCGAGGAATTACTTTTCTTCTTCTTTGTCTTAACATTGGTACAAGTGTTTTCTAGAAACATTTTCCGTTCTCTGACCCGGGTATTGCCCATTGCCGCTCGACCCGCTCTAGGGGTCCTAGCTTATTCTTACCTTAAGTTACTCGAGCCTTCCAACTCAGTGCGGCCACAGAGGGGTCTGCAGTTACCCCTGGGCACGAGATCCCAGCACCCACACGCCCAAAACTTACCTGATAGCCTTATTTCCAGGAGATCGCAACGTCAGGTCCCTGTTTCGGCCGCCAACTGCCGGGGTTCGTCCTGAGAGGAGGCCAGCTCCTTCCATCGGGACACCCGGATGGTCCTGGGTTTTCACCTGCGTGAGGGTTGGTCTGGGCGCGAGAGAAGACGCGAGTCAGTCTCTTATTTGGACTGCTCTGGAGACAGCCTCTGATCCGGACTGCTCAAAGTGTTGTTTTTTTTTTCTTTAGTGTTTTCATGCATTTTCTCTAAACACAGCAAGCACACATCCTGCATGGATTGGCAGGATGAAATCACTCCAGTTTCTCAAGGTTCTGAGTCAAATTAAAAAAAAAACATGCTTGTGTCTTAAGGTTCCTGGGTAAAAAACTGATTAAACATGCTTGTTTCTCAAGGTTCCATAGAATGTTTAAGCAATTTGTGTATGAGGGTCAAAAAAACAGCTCCCATGCAATCAAAGTAGAACTAACGAATACCTTCTGGTAAATATATGGGTTGGGAGGATAAGAACAAAGTATACGGACTATCAATTAAAGGCTCTGGCTACAGTCAAAAGATTATGTGAAAAACCCGTTTTCTCTAGAGTTTTCTCTTAAGATTCCTTATTATCTACTGACCATGAATAGTATCTGAACCCGAAACCTGCAGCAATTACTACATGCCCCAGGGTCGGGTTGCACTCTTGAGTACAGTGAGAAAAGATTAGGAATGATATTTTATGTCACTCCTATTGAATGATTTTCTTTTTACTTCTACGATCATCAACGCTCTAGGTCTCTAAGGACTTAGAACACTAAATAAACAGGTCAGAACCTATTCTGGCTCGGGGAGGGGGGCCGTTGGAGCCCTTTGCTTCACCCTGCAGCTATCGCAGCAGGCGCTTATTCTTGAGAGTTCTTCTTTAGACCCAGGTTTAAAGATGCTGCTTAGACCCTGCACAGATTTTCCTGCTAGCCCCATTGCGACTGTGCCTGTCTTAGGTTGTTCCTCCTCTGAGGAAGCTTACCCGTCTTTGGCTAACCAGCCATCCTCTGGGGACAAACAGGACAACTCGGAATTGGAAACCACAGCTCCATGGCTTCCCTGCCCAGCACGGGCCTTGTAGACACCTTTGCCTTCGGCAGGGTCCAGGCTCTGGGCAAATGGCCTTTGAAACTTAGGTCTTCCCCAGGGCATCGCCATCAGGGCTATGTCTTCTGGTCTTGGCACAGGCCCGTTCGCGGCTCCAAATCCAGGCTCCTACTCAGGCCGGGCCAGGGTGTGGCCTCTCTACTCCTTGTGTACCTCCATCCGAGCTCTGGAAAGGCATGATGATGTTCCATCTTCACGCGAAAAATCCTGCACGCTTCTGGGACCAGATGCTGGCCATCTGACACGTGGAATGGGGGTCCCCAGGGGAGAGAGTCATGCCTAGGGTTAGGGTTCAGTCCAGGGAAGTGACGCCAGGCCCGTGTTCTCCCTGGAGGACTGAAATGAGGGCCCATGCTGTGGTTGCGGTCAGGTGTAGTGTTCTGGTGAGAGTTCGGGGTAGGCTTAGGGTAGGGCTAGGTTGAGGCTTACGGTTAGGTTGAGGGTTAGGTCCTGGAGGCTCCGGTGCTGAAGAGCAGTGCAGCGGTCCTGGGTCTGATGGGCTGAGATGAGGGCGCGTGGGATGGGGGCCCACTCAAGGCTTAGTCTCTGTGTTCAGGGCCATCCACGTACCCAGGCCGGGGCTGGGATGGGCTCAGGACCTCCCTTGGGTAGCTCCATTCGAGACTGGCAATGCCATGGTGATGTTCCATGTCTCCACATGGAGAAATCCTGTGTAACGATACTTGTCCCGAGGATCTGCGCGTGCCCAGACCTGGTAATGGGTTCTCCGATGGGGAGAGGGAGTAGGCTAGTGTCCGGGTTTCTGTCCAGGGACGTCTCTAGGGCTGAAGCGACGCCAAGTGCAGTGATCTCCTGAAATAAGGGGGGCTTGCGCAGGTGCGGGGTCTATGGTCTCTGACGGTTCGTGGTAGGGTTAGGGTGAGGGCTAGGTTGAGGCTTACGGGTAGGGTTATCGGTGAGTTCCCTGGAGGCTCCCGGGGCTGAAGCGCTGTCAGTGCAGCGGTCTCCTCTGAGGGCTGAGTTGAGGGCACAAGGGCGGATGTCGCTCAGGCCTCGTCCTTGCGTTCCAAGACCAGGCTCCTACTCAGGCCGGGCTAGGGTAGGGCCTCGAGCCCTGATCTACCTCCATCCGAGCACTGGAGAGCGCATGCTGGTGTCCCACGTGCCGTGCCCTCGAAGCCAACTCCGCTACTGGGCCCCAGGTGCCTCGCGTTCTGAAACTGAGGAATGGGGTCCCCATGGGGAGAGCCATGGCTAGGGCTAGGGCTAGGGTTAGGGTTAGGGTTCGGTCCAGGGATGTCTTTGGGGCCGTAAGCGACTCCAGTCCCCTCATCTCCCTGGAGGACTCCTATGAGGACCCATGCGCGAGTGTGGGTCAGGTGTGGGGTTATGGCAAGAGTTCGGGGTTGGCTTACAGTGAGGGCTAGGTTGAGGCTGAGGGTTAGACTTAGGTTTCGGACACTGGAGGCTCCCGGGACTGAACCGCTGGCAGTGCAGCGGTCTCCTCTGAAGGCAGTGTCGAGGGCGCATGAGAGGGGCCCGCTCAGGCCCCGTGTCTGGGTTCCAAGTCCAGGCTCCTACTCAGGGCGGGCTACGGTGGGGCCTCAAGACTCCCCGTGTGTACCTCCATCCGAGCCCTGGAAAGGGCATGATGATGTTCCATCTTCCACGCCGAGTAATCCTACTCCACTTCTGGGCCCCAGATCCTGGCGATCTGAGAGCGAGAAGAGCAGTCCCCATGGGGAGAGAGTCATGGTTAGGGTTCCGTCCAGGGAAGCGACGCCAGACCCGTATTCTCCCTAGAGACCTGTAATGAGGGCCTATGGGCCGTGGCGGCTCAGGTGGAGGGTTATGGTGAGAGTTCGGGCGAGGCATAGTTTTAGGGCTAGGTTGAGGCTAACGGTTGGGTTGAGGCTTAGGTCCCTGGAGGCTCCCGGGGCTGAACCGCTGGCAGTGCAGCGGTCTCCTCTGAGGGCTGAGGGCTCATGAGGGGGCCGCTCAGGCCGCGTGTCTGGGTTCCAAGTCCAGGCTCCTACTCAGGGCGGGCTACGGTGGGGCCCCCAGACTCCCCTTGTGTACCTCCATCCGAGCCCCGCAAAGGACTCGGTGATGTTCTGTGTTCCACGTGGAGGAATCCTGCACCGCTTCTGGGCCCCAGGTGCCTGGAGTTCAGAGATCGAGGAATGGGGTCCCCGTGGGGAGACGGCCATGGCGAGGGTTAGGCTTCGGTCCAGGGATGTCTTCAGGCCCGAAGCGACGCCACTCCCGTGATCTCCCTGGAGGACTGCAATGAGGGCCCTTATGCCGGTGCGGGTCAGGCGGAGGGTTACGGTGAGAGTTCGGGGTAGGCTTAGCGTTAGGGCTAGGTCGAGGCTTAGGGTTAGGGTTAGGTCCCTGGAGGCTGCAGGGGCTGAACGCCCAGCAGCGCTGCGGTCTCCCTGGAGGGCGCAGATGAGGGCACCTGGGAGGGTGTCGCTCACGCTTGATCACTGGGTCCAGGGCCAGCCTCCTACCCAGGCCGGGCTGGGGATGGGCTCCGGAATCCCTGTGTGTCGCTCCGTCCCAGGTTCAAAAATGGCACGTCGGTGTTCCACATTCCACGCCGATTAATCCTCCTCCGTTTCTGGCTCCCAAGTACCTGGCATTCTCAGACCTGGGAACGAGATCCCCATGGGGAGAGGTCCTCGGCTAGCGTTAGGGTTCGGTCCAGGGACGTCTCCTGGGCCGAAGCCACACCAGTCCAGGGATCTCCTTGGAGGGCTGAAATAAGGGGCCTGGGGCAGGGGCGGGTCAGGTGTAGGGTTAAGGTGTGAGTTCACGGTAGGGTGAGGGTGAGGGCTAGGTTGTGACTTAGGGATAGGGTTAGGTCGAGGTCCCCGGAGGCTCCCGGGGCTGAAGCCCCCGGCAGTGCTGCAGTCTCCTCTGAGGGCTGAGTGGACGGCGCGTGGGAGGGTGCCGCTCAGGCCTGCCGGAGACCTAGGCTGTACCCCGGGCAGTAATAGAAACGGGGGGAGGGGAAAGGGAGGACAGGGGTGCAGCGGGCAGAGAAGAAAGTTTCCCCAAGGTCCTCAAATCCAAAAAGTCAGCTCAGAGAGGTGAGCAGGTCGCAAATCTGTATTTTTCTTTGGTTTTGAATTCTTTGTTTCGTTTTCTTTTGTTTTCCACTAGTGGAATTAGGCAGTCTAGGTCGGGCCAGAGAGGACAGGGAAGTTCCCCGAAACAAAAGGAGTTTCGGCAGCTGCTTGGGAATATTCCTTCAAATCTCTATCCCGAGGTAGACTAGCCGGAGTCAATGAGCTCCAGTCATCAGAGTTCTTCATCCAGGGAGTGAAGGAGAAGCCCTCACATAGAGTTAGATTAACCAGAGTGTAGGAGGAAAACAGGGAGAGGGAGAGAGAAGAGAGAGTTGGAGCTTTCGTAGGGAGTCAGGGGCTGGGGAGAGAGGTATGGAGTTTTCCGTGGGAGAGCTCTTAAAAAGTCTCTGGCAGAGAGTCTAAGAGAGTCTTACTTTACCTCTCACCCTTTTACCCTTGCTTCTTTGTTTCTTCGGTTCAACACAGGAATGAAATTATGCGATGGTAGCTGTCTTTTTTCTGACTGACTTATTTCGCTTAGCATCATACTAATAGTTCCATGTCCTACAAATGGAAAGGTCTCGTTGCTTCTTTTGGCGATGTAGATAGATAAATAGGTATTAGACAGATAGATATCACATGTATGTCTACATACACATGTTCTGTATTTTTTACATATTTATCATGTCTACATCCATATGTATATCTCTATAGATATAGCCATAGACAGATTCATGCCTTATATGTATCTCTATATATCTATAGTACATATATATTTAATTTATATACCTGTACTATTACACGTCAGTTTATATAAATTGGTTTCTCCTCCTCAGGAGGCACACGCTTTAGCGCTCTGCTTAACCTTTCAGCCTCCACCTGGGGATTAACAGGACCCTGACAAGATTCGTAAAGAGAAAGCATTAGCCAGCCCTTTGTGGAATGTACCAAAAGGTGCTGGGACAACTATTATTCTTTCTTTCAATAGCATGTAAAGTTTCCCGTTTCCTTTCCCTCAGCAGGTTTTATTTCCTCTTCTCCCAATCTATTAGGTTTCCTTCAACCCCCAAACCATATCATCGTATCAATGAATCTTCTAAATGTGCAGCTATGGGAGCAGTAGGAGTGTTTGGTCTTGGTGACAAAGGAGTTGTTTCAGTCAGGTTCACAGGATAGAATTCAAACTTGGTCCCTTCACGGACAGGATCTAAAGCATCCTGATTAGATTCAGAGAGCGGAAAGCTCAACTGGGACCCTTTTCAGGTCCGTGCGAGGTGCAATAAGTGTTCGATGGTTTTCCTACTTTTTCCCATGTCTCCCACATTCATTGTCCCTCTTCTGGAACCAAGGGACATTGTTCCGTAACAAAGGTAAAAACCTAGCTATTTGCGAGGAATTTACTTTTCTTCTTCTTTGTCTTAACATTGGTACAAGTGTTTCTAGAAACATTTTCCGTTCTCTGGACCCGGTATTGCCCATTGCCGCTCGACCGCCTCTAGGGTCCTAGCTTATTCTTACCTTAAGTTACGAGCCTTCCAACTCAGTGCGGCCACAGAGGGGTCTGCAGTTACCCTGGCACGAGATCCCAGCACCCACCCGCAAAACTTACCTGATAGCCTTATTTCCAGAGATCGCACGTCAGGTCCCTGTTCGGCCGCCAACTGCCGGGGTTCGTCCTGAGAGGAGGCCAGCTCCTTCCATCGGGACACCCGGCTGGTCCAGGGTTTCACCTGCGTGAGGGTTGGTCTGGGCGCGAGAGAAGACGCGGAGTCAGTCTCTTATTTGGACTGCTCTGGAGACAGCCTCTGATCCGGACTGCTCAAAGTGTTGTTTTTTTTTTTCTTTAGGGTTTTCATGCATTTTCTCTAAACACAGCAAGCACACATCCTGCATGGATTGGCAGGATGAAATCACTCCAGTTTCTCAAGGTTCTGAGTCAAATTAAAAAAAAACATGCTTGTGTCTTAAGGTTCCTGGTAAAAAACTGATTAAAACATGCTTTTTTCTCAAGGTTCCATAGAATGTTTAAGCAATTTGTGTATGAGGGTAAAAAAACAGCTCCCATGCAATCAAAGTAGAACTAACGAATACCTTCTGGTAAATACTATGGGTTGGGAGGATAAGAACAAAGTATACGGACTATCAATTAAAGGCTCTGGCTACAGTCAAAAGATTATGTGAAAAACCCGTTTTCTCTAGAGTTTTCTCTTAAGATTCCTTATTATCTACTGACCATGAATAGTATCTGAACCCGAAACTGCAGCAATTACTACATGCCCCAGGGTCGGGTTGCACTCTTGAGTACAGTGAGAAAAGATTAGGAATGATATTTTATGTCACCTATTGAATGATTTTCTTTTTACTTCTACGATCATCAACGCTCTAGGTCTCTAAGACTTAGAACATAAATAAACAGGTCAGAACCTATTCTGGCTCGGGGAGGAGGGCCGTTGGAGCCCTTTTGCTTCACCCTGCAGCTATCGCAGCAGGCGCTTATTCTTGAGAGTTCTTCTTTAGACCCAGGTTAAAGCTGCTGCTAGACCTGCACAGATTTTCCTGCTAGCCCCATTGCGACTGTGCCTGTCTTAGGTTGTTCTCTGAGGAAGCTTACCCGTCTTTGGCTAACCAGCCATTCTGGGGAAACAGGACAACTCGGATTGGAAACCACAGCTCCATGGCTTCCTGCCAGCACCGGCTGTAGACACTTTGCCTTCGGCAGGGTCCAGGCTCTGGGCAAATGGCCTTTGAAACTTAGGTCTTCCCGGGCATCGCATCAGGGCTATCGTCTTCTGGTCTCTGGCACAGGCCCGTCTCCGGGCTCCAAATCCAGGCTCCTATCAGGCGGGGGGTGTGGCCTCTTACTCCCTGTGTACCTCCATCCGAGCTTGGAAAGGCCATGATGATGTTCCATCTTCCACGCCGAAAAATCCTGCACGCTTCTGGGACCCAGATGCTGGCCATTGACACCGTGGAATGGGGTCCAGGGGAGAGAGTCATGCCTAGGGTTAGGGTTCAGTCCAGGGAAGTGACGCCAGGCCGTGTTCTCCTGGAGGACTGAAATGAGGGCCATGCGTGGTTGCGGTCGGTGTAGTGTTTGGTGAGAGTTCGGGGTAGGCTTAGGGTTAGGGCTAGGTTGAGGCTTACGGTTAGGTTGAGGGTTAGGTCCTGGAGGCTCCCGGTGCTGAAGAGAGTGCAGCGGTCTGGTCTGAGGGTGAGATGAGGGCGCGTGGGATGGGGCCACTCAAGGCTTAGTCTCTGTGTTCCAGGGCCATCCACGTACCAGGCGGGTAGGGATGGGCTCAGGACCTCCTTGGGTAGCTCCATTCGAGATGGCAATGCATGGTGATGTTCCATGTTCCCATGGAGAAATGCTTGTAACGATACTTGACCGAGGATCCTGGCGTGCCAGACTGGTAATGGGTTCTCGATGGGGGAGGGGTAGGTAGTGTCGGGTTCTGTCAGGGACGTCTTGGGCTGAAGGCGCCAGTGCAGTGATCTCTGAAATAAGGGGCCATGCGCAGGTGCGGGTCTATGGTCTGAGAGTTCGTGGTAGGGTTAGGGTGAGGGCTAGGTTGAGGCTTACGGGTAGGGTTACGGTGAGTTCCCTGGAGGCTCCCGGGGCTGAAGCGCTGTCAGTGCAGCGGTCTTCTGAGGGCTGAGTTGAGGGCACAAGGGCGGATGTCGCTAGGCTCGTCCTTGCGTTCCAAGACAGGTCTACTCAGGCGGGCTAGGGTAGGGCCTCGAGCCTGATTACCTCCATCGAGCATGGAGAGGCATGCTGGTGTCCCGTGCGTGCCTCGAAGCCAACTCCGTACTGGGCCCCAGGTGCCTCGCGTTCTGAAACTGAGGAATGGGGTCCCATGGGGAGAGCATGGTAGGGTAGGGTAGGGTTAGGGTTTAGGGTTCGGTCAGGGATGTTTTGGGGGTTAAGCGATCCGTCCTCATTCTGGAGGACCTTATGAGGCATGGGAGTGTGGGTAGGTGTGGGGTTATGGCAAGGAGATCGGGGTTGGCTTACAGTGAGGGGTAGGTTGAGGTGAGGGTTAGCCTTAGGTTTCGGAAAGGAGGTCGGGATGAAAGCTGGCCCAGTGAGCGGTTCCTCTGAAGGCAGAGTGTCGAGGGCGATGAGAGGGGCGCTCAGGCGTGTCTGGGTTCAAGTTAGGTCTATCAGGGGAGGGTACGGTGGTGGCTCAAGAACCGTGTGTATCATCGAGCCTGGAAAGGGCATGATGATGTTCATCTTCCACGCGAGTAATTACTCACTCTTGGGCCAGATCCTGGGATTGAGAGCGAGAAGAGAGGTCCCATGGGGAGAGAAGTATGGTTAGGGTTCGTCAGGGAAGCGAGCAGACCGTATTCTCCTAGACCTGTAATGAGGGGCCTATGGGCCGTGGCGGCTCAGGTGGAGGGTTATGGTGAGAGTTGGGCGAGGCATAGTTTTAGGGCTAGGTTGAGGCTAACGGTTGGGTTGAGGCTTAGGTCCCTGGAGGCTCCGGGGTGAACCGCTGGCAGTGCAGCGGTTCTCTGAGGGCTGAGTTGAGGGGGCGCTCAGGGCGTGTCTGGGTTCCAAGTCCAGGCTCCTATCAGGGCGGGCTACGGTGGGGCCCAGACTCCTTGTGTACCTCCATCCGAGCCCGCAAAGGACTCGGTGATGTTCTGTGTTCCACGTGGAGGAATCCTGCACGCTTCTGGGCCAGGTGCTGGAGTTCAGAGATCGAGGAATGGGGTCCCGTGGGGAGACGGCCATGGCGAGGGTTAGGCTTCGGTCCAGGGATGTCTTCAGGCCCGAAGCGACGCCACTCCGTGATCTCCTGGAGGACTGCAATGAGGGCCTTATGCCGGTGCGGGTCAGGGGAGGGTTACGGTGAGAGTTCGGGGTAGGCTTAGCGTTAGGGCTAGGTCGAGGCTTAGGGTTAGGGTTAGGTCTGGAGGCTGCAGGGGCTGAACGCCCAGCAGCGCTGCGGTCTCCTGGAGGGCGCAGATGAGGGCACCTGGGAGGGTGTCGCTCACGCTTGATCACTGGGTCCAGGGCCAGCCTCCTACCCAGGCCGGGGGGGATGGGCTCCGGAATCCCTGTGTGTCGCTCCGTCCAGGTTCAAAAATGGACGTCGGTGTTCCACATTCAGCGATTAATCCTCCTCCGTTTCTGGCTCCAAGTACTGGCATTCTCAGACCTGGGAACGAGATCCCATGGGGAGAGGTCCTCGGCTAGCGTTAGGGTTCGGTCCAGGGTCTCCTGGGCGAAGCCACCAGTCCAGGGATCTCCTTGGAGGGCTGAAATAAGGGGCCTGGGGCAGGGGGGGTCAGGTGTAGGGTTAAGGTGTGAGTTCACGGTAGGGTGAGGGTGAGGGCTAGGTTGTGATTAGGGATAGGGTTAGAGTCGAGGTCCCGGAGGGTGGGGTGAAGCCGGCGTGCTGCATTTCTTTGAGGGTGGTGGACGGGGCGTGGTGAGGGTGCGCTCAGGCCTTGCGGAGACTAGGTGTACCGGGCACGTAATAAGAAAGGGGGGAGGAGGGAAAGGGGAGGAGACAGAGGGTGCAGGGGCAGAGAAGAAAGTTTCCAACGGTCTCAAATCAAAAAGTCAGCTCAGAGAGGTGAGAGTCGAATTGTATTTTTCTTTGGTATTGAATTCTTTGTTTCGGTTTCTTTTGTTTTCCCATAGTGGAATTAGGCAGTTAGTGGGCAGAGAGGAGGGAAGTTCCGAAACAAAAGGAGTTTGGCAGTGCTTGGGAATATTCCTTCAACTCTCTATCCCGGGTAGATGCGGAGTCAACTGAGTCAGTCATCAGAGTTCTTCATAAGGGAGTGAAGGAGAAGCTACATAGAGTTAGATTAACAGGGTGTAGGAGGAAAACAGGGAGAGGGAGAGAGAAGAGAGAGTTGGAGCTTTCGTAGGGAGTCAGGGGCTGGGAGAGGGTATGGAGTTTTCCGTGGGAGAGCTCTTAAAAAGTCTCTGGCAGAGAGTCCTAAGAGTTTACTTTACCTCTCACCTTTTTCCTTGCTTCTTTGTTTCTTCGGTTCCACAGGAATGAAATTATGCGATGGTAGCTGTCTTTTCTGACTGACTTATTTCGCTTATATACTAACTAGTTCCATGTCCTTACAAATGGAAAGGTCTCGTTGCTTCTTTTGGCGATGTAGATAGATAAATAGGTAATTAGACAGATAGATATCCACATGTATGTCTACATAACATGTTCATGTATTTTTACATATTTATCCATGTCTACATCATATGTATATCTCTATAGATATAGCCATAGACAGATTCATGATATATGTATCTCTATATCTATAGTTACATATATATTTAATTTATATACCTGTATCTATACACGTCAGTTTATATAAACTTGGTTTCTCTCTAGGAGGCATCGCTTTAGCGCTTGCTTAACCTTTCAGCTCACCTGGGATCTAAAGGACCTGACAAGATTCGTAAAGAGAAAGCATAGAGCTATGTGGAAATGTACAAAAGGTGCTGGAAAAACTATTCTTCATTTTTCAACTAGCCATGTAAAGATTTCGTTTCCTTTCCTCAGGGGTTTTAATTTCCTCTTTCCCAAATCTATTTGGATTTCCTTCACCAACCTCATATCGTAATCAACCTGAATCTTCTAAATGTGCAGCTATGGGAAGAGTAGGAGTGTTTGGTATGGTGCACAAAGGAGTTGTTACGTCAGGTTCACGGTAGACATTCCAACTGGTCCTTCACGGACAGGATCTAAAGCATCTCTGATTAGATTCCGAGAGCGGAAGACATAACTGGGACTTTTCAGGTTCGTGCGAGGTGCAATAAGTGTTCGATGGTTTTCTACTTTTTCCATGTCTCCACATTCATTGTCCCTCTTCTGGAAACCAGGGACATTGTTCCGTACAAAGGTAAAAACTAGCTATTTGCGAGGAATTTACTTCTTCTTTGTCTTAACATTGGTAAGTGTTTCTAGAAACATTTTCGTTCTCTGGACCGGTATTGCCATTGCGCTCGACCGCCTCTAGGGTCTAGCTTATTCTTACCTTAAGTTACTCGAGCCTTCCAACTCAGTGCGGCCACAGAGGGGTCTGCAGTTACCCCTGGCACGAGATCCAGCACCACCCGCAAAACTTACCTGATAGCCTTATTTCCAGAGATCGCACGTCAGGTCCCTGTTCGGCCGCAACTGCGGGGTTCGTCCTGAGAGGGGCCAGCTCTTCCATCGGGACACCCGGCTGGTCCAGGGTTTCACCTGCGTGAGGGTTGGTCTGGGCGCGAGAGAAGACGCGGAGTCAGTCTCTTATTTGGATGCTCTGGAGACAGCTCTGATCGGACTGCTCAAAGTTGTTTTTTTTTTTCTTTAGGGTTTTCATGCATTTTCTCTAAAACAGCAAGCACACATCCTGCATGGATTGGCAGGATGAAATCACTCCAGTTTCTCAAGGTTCGAGTCAAATTAAAAAAAAAACATGCTTGTGTCTAAGGTTCTGGTAAAAAACTGATTAAAACATGCTTTTTTCTCAAGGTTCATAGAATGTTTAAGCAATTTGTGTATGAGGGTAAAAAAACAGTCATGCAATCAAAGTAGAACTAACGAATACCTTCTGGTAAATATATGGGTTGGGAGGATAAGAACAAAGTATACGGACTATCAATTAAAGGCTGGCTACAGTCAAAAGATTATGTGAAAAACCCGTTTTTCTAGAGTTTTCTTAAGATTCCTTATTATTACTGACATGAATAGTATTGAACCGAACCTGCAGCAATTACTACATGCCCAGGGTCGGGTTGCACTCTTGAGTACAGTGAGAAAAGATTAGGAATGATATTTTATGTCACTCCTATTGAATGATTTTCTTTTTACTTCTACGATCAACGCTCTAGGTCTCTAAGACTTAGAACACTAAATAAACAGGTCAGAACTATTCTGGCTCGGGGAGGAGGGCCGTTGGAGCCCTTTTGCTTACCTGCAGCTATCGAGCAGGCGCTTATTCTTGAGAGTTTTCTTTAGACCAGGTTAAAGCTGTGCTTAGACCTGCACAGATTTTCCTGTAGCCCATTGCGACTGTGCCTGTCTTAGGTTGTTCTCCTCTGAGGAAGCTTACCCGTCTTTGGCTAACCAGCCATCCTCTGGGGACAAACAGGACAATCGGATTGGAAACCACAGCTCATGGCTTCCCTGCCCAGCACCGGCCTGTAGACACCTTTGCCTTCCGGCAGGGTCAGGCTCTGGGCAAATGGCCTTTGAAACTTAGGTCTTCCCCCGGGCATCGCCATCAGGGCTATCGTCTTCTGGTCTTGGCACAGGCCGTCTCGGGCTCCAAATCAGGCTCCTACTCAGGCGGGCCAGGGGGTGGCCTCTTACTCCCTTGTGTACCTCCATCGAGCTCTGGAAAGGCATGATGATGTTCCATCTTCCACCGAAAAAGCCTGCTTCTGGGACCAGATGCCTGGCCATCTGACACGTGGAATGGGGTCCACGGGGAGAGAGTCATGCTAGGGTTAGGGTTCAGGGAAGTGACGCCAGGCCGTGTTTCCCTGGAGGACTGAAATGAGGGCCCATGCGTGGTTGCGGTCAGGTGTAGTGTTCTGGTGAGAGTTCGGGGTAGGCTTAGGGTTAGGGCTAGGTTGAGGCTTACGGTTAGGTTGAGGGTTAGGTCTGGAGGCTCCGGTGCTGAAGAGCAGTGCAGCGGTCTGGTCTGAGGGTGAGATGAGGGCGCGTGGGATGGGGCCACTCAAGGCTTAGTCTTGTGTTCCAGGGCATCCACGTACCCAGGCGGGCTAGGGATGGGCCTCAGGACCTCCTTGGGTAGCTCCATTCGAGACTGGCAATGCATGGTGATGTTCCATGTTCCACATGGAGAAATGCTGTAACGATACTTGACCGAGGATCCTGGCGTGCCCAGACTGGTAATGGGTTCTCGAGGGGAGAGGGCGTAGGCTAGTAGTCGGGTTCTGTCCAGGGACGTCTTAGGGCTGAAGCGACGCCAGTGCAGTGATCTCCTGAAATAAGGGGCCATGCGCAGGTGGGGTCTATGGTCTCTGAGAGTTCGTGGTAGGGTTAGGGTGAGGGCTAGGTGAGGCTTACGGGTAGGGTTACGGTGAGTTCCTGGAGGCTCCCGGGGCTGAAGCGCTGTCAGTGCAGCGTCTCCTCTGAGGGCTGAGTTGGGGCACAGGGCGGATGTCGCTCAGGCCTCGTCCTTGGTTCCAAGACCAGGCTCCTACTCAGGCCGGGCTAGGGTAGGGCCTCGAGCCCTGATTACCTCCATCCGAGCACTGGAGAGCGCATGCTGGTGTCCACGTGCCGTGCCCTCGAAGCCAACTCGCTACGGGCCCAGGTGCTCGCGTTCTGAAAGAGGAATGGGAGTCCCATGGGGAGAGCATGGCTAGGGGAGGGTAGGTTAGGGTAAGGGTTTCGGTAGGGATGTTTTGGGGCGTAAGAGATCGTCTCATTTGGAGGATCATATGAGGACCCATGGGGAGGTTTGTGTCAGGTGTGGGGTTTGGCAGAGTTCGGGGTTGGTTACAGTGAGGGCTAGGTGGAGGCTGAGGTTAGACTAGTTTCGGAACTGGAGGCTGGGATGAAAAAACGTGGCAGTGGGGTCTTTGAAGGCAGTGGCGAGGGGATGAGGGGGCGTAGGGTGTGGGTTAAAGAAGGTTATAGGGGGGGATGGATGGGGCTCAAGACTCGTGTGTACTCCATGAGCTGGAACGGGCATGATGATGTTCCAACTTCACGCGAGTAACACTCCACTTAGGGCCCCAGATCTGGCGATTGAGAGCGAAGAAGAGCAAGTCCATGGGGAGAGAGTCATGGTTAGGGTTCGTCCCAGGGAAGCGACGCCAGACCCGTATTCTCCTAGAGACTGTAATGAGGGCCTATGGGCCGTGGCGGCTCAGGTGGAGGGTTATGGTGAGAGTTCGGGCGAGGCATAGTTTTAGGGCTAGGTTGAGGCTAACGGTTGGGTTGAGGCTTAGGTCCTGGAGGCTCCCGGGGCTGAACGCTGGCAGTGCAGCGGTCTCCTCTGAGGGCTGAGTGAGGGCTCATGAGGGGGCCGCTCAGGCGGTGTCTGGGTTCCAAGTCCAGGCTCTACTCAGGGCGGGCTACGGTGGGGCCCCAGACTCCTTGTGTACCTCCATCCGAGCCCCGCAAAGGACTCGGTGATGTTTGTGTTCCACGTGGAGGAATCCTGCACCGCTTCTGGGCCAGGTGCCTGGAGTTCAGAGATCGAGGAAGGGTCCCGTGGGGAGACGGCCATGGCGAGGGTTAGGCTTCGGTCCAGGGATGTCTTCAGGCCCGAAGCGACGCATCCGTGATCTCCTGGAGGACTGCAATGAGGGCCCTTATGCGGTGGGGTCAGGCGGAGGGTTACGGTGAGAGTTGGGGTAGGTTAGGTTAGGGGTAGGTCGAGGCTTAGGGTAGGGTTAGGTCCTGGAGGCTGCAGGGGTGACGCAGAGCGCTGCGGTCTCTGGAGGGCGAGATGAGGGCACTGGGAGGGTGTCGCTAGCTTGATCATGGGACAGGGCAGCCTCCTCCAAGGCGGGCTGGGGATGGGCTCGGAATCTGTGTGTCGCTCGTCAGGTTCAAAAATGGACGTCGGTGTTCACATTCAGCGTTAATCCTCTCCGTTTCTGGTCCCAAGACCTGGCATTCTCAGACTGGGAAGAGATCCATGGGGAGAGGTCCTGGCTAGCGTTTAGGGTGGTCAGGGACGTTCCTGGGCGAAGCACACAGTCCAGGGATCTCCTTGGAGGGTGAAATAAGGGGCTGGGGCAGGGGGGTCTGTTGTCAGGGTTAAGGTGTGAGTTCACGGTAGGGTGAGGGTGAGGGTAGGTTGTGACTTAGGGGATAGGGTTAGGTCGAGGTCCCGGAGGCTCCGGGGTGAAGCCCCGGCAGTGCTGCAGTCTCCTTGAGGGCTGAGTGGACGGAGGTGGGAGGGTGCCGTAAGGCTGCGGAGACTAGGCTGTACCGGGCAGTAATAGAAAGGGGGGAGGGGAAAGGAGAGGACAGCATGGGTGCAGGGGCAGAGAAGAAAGTTTCCCAAGGTCTCAAAAAAAAGTCAGCTCAGAGAGGTGAGAGGTCGCAAATCTGTATTTTTCTTTGGTTTTGAAATCTCTGTTTCGTTTTCTTTTGTTTTCCATAGTGGAATTAGGCAGTCTAGGTCGGGCAGAGAGGACAGGGAAGTTCCCGAAACAAACGGAAGTTGGCCAGTGCTTGGGAAATTCTTCAAATCTTATCGAGGTAGATAGCGGAGTAATGAGCTCCAGTCATCAGAGTTCTTCATCCAGGGAGTGAAGGAGAAGCCCTCACATAGAGTTAGATTAACCAGAGTGTAGGAGGAAAACAGGGAGAGGGAGAGAGAGAGAGAGTTGGAGCTTTCGTAGGGAGTCAGGGGCTGGGGAGAGAGGTATGGAGTTTTTGGGGAGAGCTCTTAAAAAGTCTCCTGGCAGAGAGTCCTAAGAGAGTCTTACTTTACCTCTCACCTTTTCCCCTTGCTTCTTTGTTTCTTCGGTTCCACACAGGAATGAAATTATGCGATGGTAGCTGTCTTTTTTGACTGACTTATTTCGCTTAGCATCATAACTAGTTCCATGTCCTTACAAATGGAAAGGTTCTCGTTGCTTCTTTTGGCGATGTAGATAGATAAATAGGTAATTAGACAGATAGATATCCACATGTATGTCTACTACACATGTTCATGTATTTTTACATATTTATCCATGTCTACATCCTATGTATATCTCTATAGATATAGCCATAGACAGATTCATGCATCTATTGTATCTTATATATCTATAGTTACATATATATTTAATTTATATACCTGTATCTATACAGTCAGTTTATATAAATTGGTTTTCCTCTCAGGAGGCACACGCTTTAGCGCTGCTTAAACTTTCAGCTCACCTGGGGATCTAAAGGCACCCTGACAAGATTCCGTAAAGAGAAAGCATTAGCAGCCTTTCGTGGAATGTACCAAAAGGTGCTGGAAAAATATTCTTCTTTCTTTCAATAGCCATGTAAAAGTTTCCGTTTCCTTTCCCTCAGCAGGTTTTTTTTCTTCTCCAAATCTATTTGGTTTCTTCAACCCCCAAACATCATCATCGTCATCAAATGAATCTTCTAAATGTGCAGCTATGGAGCAGTAGGAGTGTTTGGTCTTGGTGACAAAGGAGTTGTTTCACGTCAGGTTCACAGGTAGAATTCAACTTGGTCCTTCACGGACAGGATCTAAAGCATCTCTGATTAGATTCAGAGAGCGGAAGCATCAACTGGGACCTTTTCAGGTCCGTGCGAGGTGCAATAAGTGTGTTCTGGTTTTCTACTTTTTCCATGTCTCCACATTCATTGTCCCCTCTTCTGGAAACCAGGGACATTGATCCGTACAAAAGGTAAAAACTAGCTATTTGCGAGGAATTTACTTTTTTCTTCTTTGTCTTAACATTGGTACAAGTGTTTCTAGAAACATTTTCGTTCTCTGGACCCGGTATTGCCATTGCGCTCGACCGCCTCTAGGGTCCTAGCTTATTTTACCTTAAGTTACTCGAGCCTTCCAACTCAGTGCGGCCACAGAGGGGTCTGCAGTTACCCTGGCACGAGATCCAGCACCACCGCAAAACTTACCTGATAGCCTTATTTCCAGAGATCGCACGTCAGGTCCTGTTCGGCGCCAACTGCGGGGTTCGTCCTGAGAGGAGGCCAGCTTTCCATCGGGACACCGGTGGTCCAGGGTTTCACTGCGTGAGGGTTGGTCTGGGCGCGAGAGAAGAGCGGAGTCAGTTCTTATTTGGACTGTCTGGAGACAGCCTCTGATCCGGACTGCTCAAAGTGTTGTTTTTTTTTTTCTTTAGGGTTTTCATGCATTTTCTCTAAACACAGCACACATCCTGCATGGATTGGCAGGATGAAATCACTCCAGTTTCTCAAGGTTCTGAGTCAAATTAAAAAAAAAACATGCTTGTGTCTTAAGGTTCTGGTAAAAATGATTAAAACATGCTTTTTTCTCAAGGTTCCATAGAATGTTTAAGCAATTTGTGTATGAGGGAAAAAAACAGCTCCCATGCAATCAAAGTAGAACTAACGAAACCTTCTGGTAAATACTATGGGTTGGGAGGATAAGAACAAGTATACGGACTATCAATTAAAGGCTCTGGTACAGTCAAAAGTTATGTGAAAAACGTTTTCTCTAGGTTTTCTCAAGATTCCTTCTTATATCTACTGACCATGAATAGTATCTGAACCCGAAACCTGCAGCAATTATACATGCCCCAGGGTCGGGTTGCACTCTTGAGTACAGTGGAAGAGATTAGGAATGATATTTTATGTCATCCTATTGAATGATTTTCTTTTTACTTCTACGATCACAACGCTCTAGGTCTCTAAGACTTAGAACACTAAATAAACGGTCAGAACCTATTCTGGCTCGGGGAGGAGGGCCGTTGGAGCCCTTTTGCTTCACCCTGCAGCTATCGCAGCAGGCGCTTATTCTTGAGAGTTCTTCTTTAGACCCAGGTTAAAGATGCTGCTTAGACCCTGCACAGATTTTCCTGCTAGCCCCATTGCGACTGTGCCTGTCTTAGGTTGTTTCCTCTGAGGAAGCTTACCCGTCTTTGGCTAAAGCCATCCTCTGGGGACAAACAGGACAACTCGGATTGGAAACCACAGCTCCATGGCTTCCTGCCCCAGCACCGGCCTGTAGACACCTTTGCCTTCGGCAGGGTCCAGGCTCTGGGCAAATGGCCTTTGAAACTTAGGTCTTACCCCGGCTCTCTACAGGGCTATGTCTGTCTGGTCTCTTGCAACTAGGCCGGGTCCGTGGGCTCAGAAATCCAGGCTCCCTATAGGGGGCCGGTGAGGCTCCTTACTCCCATTGTAGATACTCCATCCGAGCATTGAGAAAGGCATGATGATGTTTCCATTATCACGCCGAAAAACTCTGCCGCTTGTGAGGACCCAGATGCTGGGCATCTGACACCGTGGAATGGGGACCGGGGAGAGAGTCATGCCTAGGGTTAGGGTTCAGTCCAGGGAAGTGACGCCAGGCCGTGTTCTCCCTGGAGGGACTGAAATGAGGGCCATGCGTGGTGGTTGCGGTCAGGGTGTAGTTGTTTGGTGAGAGTTCGGAGGTATGCTTAGGGGTAGGGTAGGTTGAGGCTTCGTTAGGTTGAGGGTTAGGTCCTGGAGGCTCCGGTGCTGAAGAGCAGTGCCGCGTGTTGGTCTAGAGGGCTGAGTGAGGGCGCGTGGGATGGGGCCATCAAGGCTTAGTCTCTGTGTTCCAGGGCCATCCACGTACCCAGGCCGGGCTAGGGATGGGCCTCAGGACTCCCTTGGGTAGCTCCATTCGAGACTGGCAATGCCATGGTGATGTTCCATGTTCCACATGGAGAAATGCTGTAACGATACTTGACCCGAGGATCTGGCGTGCCCAGACCTGGTAATGGGTTCTCGATGGGGAGAGGGCGTAGGCTAGTGTCCGGGTTCTGTCCAGGGACGTCTCTAGGGCTGAAGCGACGCCAGTGCAGTGATCTCCCTGAAATAAGGGGCCATGCGCAGGTGGGGTCTATGGTCTTGAGAGTTCGTGGTAGGGTTAGGGTGAGGGCTAGGTTGAGGCTTACGGGTAGGGTTACGGTGAGTTCCCTGGAGGCTCCCGGGGCTGAAGCGCTGTCAGTGCAGCGGTCTCCTCTGAGGGCTGAGTTGAGGGACAAGGGCGGATGTCGCTCAGGCCTCGTCCTTGCGTTCCAAGACCAGGCTCCTACTCAGGCCGGGCTAGGGTAGGGCCTCGAGCCCTGATCTACCTCCATCCGACTGGAGAGCGCATGCTGGTGTCCCACGTGCCGTGCCCTCGAAGCCAACTCCGCTACTGGGCCCCAGGTGCCTCGCGTTCTGAAATGAGGAATGGGGTCCCATGGGGAGAGCCATGGCTAGGGCTAGGGCTAGGGTTAGGGTTAGGGTTCGGTCAGGGATGTCTTTGGGGCCGTAAGCGACTCCAGTCCCTCATCTCCTGGAGGACTCCTATGAGGACCATGCGGAGTGTGGGTCAGGTGTGGGGTTATGGCAAGAGTTCGGGGTTGGCTTACAGTGGGGCTAGGTTGAGGCTGAGGGTTAGACTTAGGTTTCGGACACTGGAGGCTCCGGGACTGAACCGCTGGCAGTGCAGCGGTCTCTCTGAAGGCAGTGTCGAGGGCGCATGAGAGGGGCCGCTCAGGCCCCGTGTCTGGGTTCCAAGTCCAGGCTCCTACTCAGGGCGGGCTACGGTGGGGCCTCAAGACTCCCCGTGTGTACCTCCATCGAGCCTGGAAAGGGCATGATGATGTTCCATCTTCCACGAGTAATCCTACTCACTTCTGGGCCCCAGATCCTGGCGATCTGAGAGCGAGAGAGCAGTCCCATGGGGAGAGAGTCATGGTTAGGGTTCCGTCCAGGGAAGCGACGCCAGACCCGTATTCTTAGAGACCTGTAATGAGGGCCTATGGGCCGTGGCGGCTCAGGTGGAGGGTTATGGTGAGAGTTCGGGCGAGGCATAGTTTTAGGGCTAGGTTGAGGCTAACGGTTGGGTTGAGGCTTAGGTCCCTGGAGGCTCCCGGGGCTGAACCGCTGGCAGTGCAGCGGTTCTCCTCTGAGGGGAGTGGGGTATGAGAGGGGGCCGCTCAGGCCGCGTGTCTGGGTTCCAAGTCAGGCTCCTACTCAGGGCGGGCTACGGTGGGGCCCCCAGACTCCCCTTGTGTACCTCCATCCGAGCCCCGCAAAGGACTCGGTGATGTTCTGTGTTCCAGTGGAGGAATCCTGCCGCTTCTGGGCCCCAGGTGCCTGGAGTTCAGAGATCGAGGAATGGGGTCCCCGTGGGGAGACGGCCATGGCGAGGGTTAGGCTTCGGTCCAGGATGTCTTCAGGCCCGAAGCGACGCCACTCCGTGATCTCTGGAGGACTGCAATGAGGGCCCTTATGCCGGTGCGGGTCAGGCGGAGGGTTACGGTGAGAGTTCGGGGTAGGCTTAGCGTTAGGGCTAGGTCGAGGCTTAGGGTTAGGGTTAGGTCCCTGGAGGCTGCAGGGGCTGAACGCAGCAGCGCTGCGGTCTCCTGGAGGGCGCAGATGAGGGCACCTGGGAGGGTGTCGCTCACGCTTGATCACTGGGTCCGGGCCAGCCTCCTACCCAGGCCGGGCTGGGGATGGGCTCCGGAATCCCTGTGTGTCGCTTCCCAGGTTCAAAAATGGCACGTCGGTGTTCCACATTCCACGCGATTAATCCTCCTCCGTTTCTGGCTCCAAGTACCTGGCATTCTCAGACTGGGAACGAGATCCACATGGGGAGAGGTCACGGCTAGCGTTAGGGTTCGGTCCAGGGACGTCTCTGGGCCGAAGCCCACCAGTCCAGGGATCTCCTTGGAGGGCTGAAATAAGGGCCTGGGGCAGGGGCGGGTCAGGTGTAGGGTTAGGTGTGAGTTCACGGTAGGGTGAGGGTGAGGGCTAGGTTGTGACTTAGGGATAGGGTTAGGTCGAGGTCCCGGAGGCTCCGGGGTGAAGCCCCCGGCAGTGCTGCAGTCTCCTCTGAGGGTGAGTGGACGGCGCGTGGGAGGGTGCGCTCAGGCCTGCCGGAGACCTAGGCTGTACCCGGGCAGTAATAGAAACGGGGGGAGGGGAACGGGAGGACAGCATGGGTGCAGCGGGCAGAGAAGAAGTTTTCCCAAGGTCCTCAAATCCCAAAAGTCAGCTCAGCGAGGTGAGCAGGTCGCAAATCTGTATTTTTCTTTGGTTTTGAATTCTTTGTTTCGTTTTCTTTTGTTTTCCACTAGTGGAATTAGGCAGTCTAGGTCGGGCCAGAGGACAGGGAAGTTCCCCGAAACAAAAGGAGTTTCGGCAGCTGCTTGGGAATATTCCTTCAAATCTCTATCCCGAGTAGACTAGCGGAGTCAATGAGCTCCAGTCATCAGAGTTCTTCATCCAGGGAGTGAGGAGAAGCCCTCACATAGAGTTAGATTAACCAGGTGTAGGAGGAAAACAGGGAGAGGGAGAGAGAGAGAGAGTTGGAGCTTTCGTAGGGAGTCAGGGGCTGGGGAGAGAGGTATGGAGTTTTCCGTGGGAGAGCTCTTAAAAGTCTTGGCAGAGAGTCTAAGAGAGTCTTACTTTACCTCTCACCTTTTCCCTTGCTTCTTTGTTTCTTCGGTTCCACAGGAATGAAATTATGCGATGGTAGCTGTCTTTTTCTGACTGACTTATTTCGCTTAGCATCATACTAACTAGTTCCATGTCCTTACAAATGGAAAGGTCTCGTTGCTTTTTTGGCCGATGTAGATAGATAAATAGGTAATTAGACGATAGATATCCACATGTATGTCTACATACACATGTTCATGTATTTTTACATATTTATCCATGTCTACATCCATATGTATATCTCTATAGATATAGCCATAGACAGATTCATGCATCTATATGTATCTCTATATATCTATAGTTACATATATATTTAATTTATATACTGTATCTATACACGTCAGTTTATAAATTGGTTTTCCTCCTCAGGAGGCACACGCTTTAGCGCTGCTTAACCTTTCAGCCTCACCTGGGGATCTAAAGGCACCCTGACAAGATCCGTAAAGAGAAAGCATTAGCAGCCCTTTCGTGGAATGTACCAAAAGGTGCTGGAAAACTATTCTTTTTTTCAATAGCCATGTAAAAGTTTCCGTTTCCTTTCCCTCAGCAGGTTTTATTTTCTTCTCCAAATTATTTGGTTTCCTTCAACCCCCAAACCATCATCATCGTCATCAAATGAATCTTCTAAATGTGCAGCTATGGGAGCAGTAGGAGTGTTTGGTCTTGTGACAAAGGAGTTGTTTCACGTCAGGTTCACAGGTAGAATTCAACTTGTCCCTTCACGGACAGGATATAAAGCATCTCTGATTAGATTCAGAGAGCGGAAGCATCACTGGGACCTTTTCAGGTCCGTGCGGGTGCAATAAGTGTTCGATGGTTTTCTACTTTTTCCATGTCTCCACATTCATTGTCCCCTCTTCTGGAAACCAGGGACATTGTCCCGTACAAAAGGTAAAAACCTAGCTATTTGCGAGGAATTTACTTTTTCTTTTTGTTTAACATTGGTACAAGTGTTTCTAGAAACATTTTCGTTCTCGGACCCGGTATTGCCATTGCCGCTCGACCGCCTCTAGGGTCCTAGCTTATTCTTACCTTAAGTTACTCGAGCCTTCCAACTCAGTGGGCCACAGAGGGGTCTGCAGTTACCCTGGCACGAGATCCCAGCCCACCCGCAAACTTACCTGATAGCTTATTTCCAGAGATCCGCACGTCAGGTCCATGTTCGGCGCCAACTGCCGGGGTTGTCCTGAGAGGAGGCAGTCTTCATCGGGACAGCGTGGTCAGGGTTTACACTGGTAGAGGGTTGGTCTGGGTGCGAGAGAGAGCGGAGTCAGTCTTTATTTGGATGTCTGGAGACAGCTTGATCGGATGACTCAAGTGTTGTTTTTTTTTTCTTTAGGGATTTCATGCATTTTCTCTAAAACAGACAAGCAATTCTGCAGGATTGGCAGGATGAAATTCAGTTTTCAAGGTTCTGAGATCAAATTAAAAAAAAATGCTTGTGTCTTAAGGTTCCTGGTAAAAATGATTAAAACTGCTTGTTTCTCAGGTTCCATAGAATGTTTAAGCAATTTGTGTATGAGGGTAAAAAAAGTCATGCAATCAAGTAGAACTACGAATACTTTTGGTAAATATATGGGTTGGGAGGATAAGAACAAGTATACGGACTATCAATTAAAGGCTCTGGTACAGTCAAAGATTATGTGAAAAACCCGTTTTCTCTAGAGTTTTCTTAAGATTCCTTATTATCTACTGAATGAATAGTATCTGAACCCGAAAACCTGCAGCAATTACTACATGCCCAGGGTCGGGTTGCACTCTTGAGTACAGTGAGAAAAGATTAGGAATGAATTTTATGTCACTCCTATTGAATGATTTTTTTTACTTCTACGATCATCAACGCTAGGTCTCTAAGACTTAGAACTAAATAAACAGGTCAGAACCTATTCTGGCTCGGGGGAGGGGCCGTTGGAGCCTTTTGCTTCACCTGCAGCTATCGCAGCAGGCGCTTATTCTTGAGAGTTTCTTTAGACAGGTTAAAGATGCTGCTTAGACCCTGCACAGATTTTCCTGCTAGCCCATTGCGACTGTGCCTGTCTTAGGTGTTCCTCCTCTGAGGAAGCTTACCCGTCTTTGGCTAACAGCCATCCTCTGGGGACAAAAGGAAACTCGGATTGGAAACCACAGCTCATGGTTCCTGCCCAGCACCGGCTGTAGACACCTTTGCCTTCGGCAGGGTCAGGCTCTGGGCAAATGGCCTTTGAAACTTAGGTCTTCCCCGGGCATCGCCATCAGGGCTATCGTCTTCTGGTCTTGCACAGGCCCGTCTCGGGCTCAAATCAGGCTCTATCAGGCCGGGAGGGTGTGGCTCTTACTCCCTTGTGTCTCCATCGAGCTCTGGAAAGGCCATGATGATGTTCCATCTTCCACGCGAAAAATCCTGCACGCTTCTGGGACCAGATGCTGGCCATCTGACGTGGAATGGGGTCCCACGGGGAGAGAGTCATGCTAGGTTTAGGGTTCAGTCCAGGGAAGTGACGCCAGGCCGTGTTTCCTGGAGGACTGAAATGAGGGCCATGCGTGGTTGCCGGTCAGGTGTAGTGTTTGGTGAGAGTTCGGGGTAGGTTGGGTTAGGGCTAGGTTGAGGCTTACGGTTGGTTGAGGGTTAGGTCCCTGGGGCTCCGGGTGCTGAAGAGCAGTGCAGCGGTTGGTTGAGGGTGAGATGAGGGGCGTGGGATGGGGCACTCAAGGCTTAGTTCTGTGTTCCAGGGCATCCCGTACAGGCGGGTAGGGATGGGCCTAGGACCTCCCTTGGGTAGCTCATTCGAGACTGGCAATGCATGGTGATGTTCCATGTTCCACATGGAGAGAATGCTGTAACGATACTTGACGAGGATCCTGGGTGAGATGGTAATGGGTTCTCGATGGGGAGAGGGCGTAGGTAGTGTCGGTTTGTCAGGGACGTTTAGGCTGAAGCGAGCAGTGCAGTGATCTCCTGAAATAAGGGGCATGCGCAGGTGGGGTCTATGGTCTCTGAGAGTTGTGGTAGGGTTAGGGTGAGGGCTAGGTTGAGGCTTAGGGTAGGGTTACGGTGAGTTCCTGGAGGCTCCCGGGGCTGAAGCGCTGTCAGTGCAGCGGTCTCCTCTGAGGGCTGAGTTGAGGGCACAAGGGGGATGTCGCTCAGGCTCGTCTTGCGTTCCAAGACCAGGCTACTCAGGCGGGTAGGGTAGGGCCTCGAGCTGATCTATCCATCGAGCTGGAGAGCGCATGCTGGTGTCCACGTGCCGTGCTCGAAGCCAACTCCGCTATGGGCCCAGGTGCCTGCGTTCTGAAATGAGGAATGGGGTCCCATGGGGAGAGCCATGGCTAGGGCTAGGGTAGGGTTAGGGTTAGGGTGGTCAGGGATGTCTTTGGGGCGTAAGCGATCAGTCCTCATCTCCCTGGAGGACTCCTATGAGGACCCATGCGCGAGTGTGGGTCAGGTGTGGGTTATGGCAAGAGTTCGGGGTTGGCTTACAGTGAGGGCTAGGTTGAGGCTGAGGGTTAGACTTAGGTTTCGGACACTGGGGTCCGGGACTGAACGCTGGCAGTGCAGCGGTCTCCTGAAGGCAGTGTGAGGGGCATGAGAGGGGCCGCTAGGCCCGTGTCTGGGTTCCAAGTCCAGGTCTATCAGGGCGGGCTACGGTGGGGCCTCAAGACTCCCCGTGTGTACCTCCATCCGAGCCCTGAAGGGCATGATGATGTTCCATCTTCCACCGAGTAATCCTACTCCACTTCTGGGCCCAGATCCTGGCGATCTGAGAGCGAGAAGAGCAGTCCCCATGGGGAGAAGTCATGGTTAGGTTCGTCAGGGAGCGACGCAGACCCGTTTCCCTAGAGACCTGTAATGAGGGCTATGGGCGTGGCGGTCAGGTGGAGGGTTATGGTGAGAGTTCGGGCGAGGCATGTTTTAGGGCTAGGTTGAGGCTAACGGTTGGGTTGAGGCTTAGGCCTGGAGGCTCCCGGGGCTGAACCGTGGAGTGCAGCGGTTCTCTGAGGGCTGAGTTGAGGGCTCATGAGAGGGGGCGCTCAGGCGTGTCGGGTTCCAAGTCAGGCTCCTACTCAGGGGGCTACGGTGGGGCCCCAGACTCCCTTGTGTACCTCATCCGAGCCCGCAAAGGACTCGGTGATGTTCTGTGTTCACGTGGAGGAATCTGCACGCTCTGGGCCCAGGTCTGGAGTTCAGAGATCGAGGATGGGGTCGTGGGGAGACGGCCATGGCGAGGGTTAGGCTTCGGTCCAGGGATGTTTCAGGCGAAGCGACGCCACTCGTGATCTCCCTGGAGGACTGCAATGAGGGCCCTTATGGGTGGGGTCAGGCGGAGGGTTCGGTGAGAGTTCGGGGTAGGTTAGCGTTAGGGCTAGGTCGAGGCTTAGGGTTAGGGTTAGGTCCCTGGAGGCTGCAGGGGCTGAACGCCAGCAGCGCTGCGGTCTCTGGAGGGCGCAGATGAGGGCACTGGGAGGGTGTCGCTCACGCTTGATCACTGGGTCAGGGCCAGCTCTACCAGGCGGGCTGGGGATGGGCTCGGAATCCTGTGTGTCGCTCCGTCCCAGGTTCAAAAATGGAGTCGGTGTTCCACAATTCCACGCGATTAATCCTCTGTTTGGGCCCAAGTACCTGGATTCTCAGACCTGGGAACGAGATCCCATGGGGAGAGGTCTCGGCTAGCGTTAGGGTTCGGTCAGGGCGTCTCTGGGCCGAGCCACACCAGTCCAGGGATCTTGGAGGGCTGAATAAGGGCTGGGGGGGGCGGGTCAGGTGTAGGGTTAAGGTGTGAGTTCACGGTAGGGTGAGGGTGAGGCTAGGTTGTGACTTAGGGATAGGGTTAGGTCGAGGTCCCGGAGGTCCGGGGCTGAAGCCCCGGCAGTGCTGCAGTCCTTGAGGGTGAGTGGACGGCGGTGGGAGGGTGCCGTCAGGCTGCCGGAGACCTAGGCTGTACCGGGCAGTAATAGAAACGGGGGGAGGGGGAAAGGGAGGACAGCATGGGTGCAGCGGGGAGTAAGGAAAGTTTCCCAAGGTCTCAAATCCAAAAGTCAGTCAGAGAGGTGAGCAGGTCGCAAATCTGTATTTTCTTTGGTTTGAATTCTTTGTTTGTTTTTTTTGTTTTCATAGTGGAATTAGG
>JAINVK010000375.1:0-62488 GCA_030068075.1 Paguma larvata
CCAGTGGGTGCATCATCACGGGGAACTTTGGATCGACATCTTGCGTGAAACAGGAAGTTGAGGGCAAGGACCCACTGCGGGTTCACTGAAAGTCCACCTTGGTAGGTATTGTGGTCAAAGCTGTGGGCCACGTAGGTGGCCTGCAGCACCCTTAGGCTCTTTACCCACCCTGCCTGCCAGTTGGCTGCGGGGGCCCCCTGGTGGGGTGGGGGGCGGCCCAGGCTTTATGAGGCACTGGACTCCATTGCTGCCATAGCAACGGTTTTGTTGCTCCTCAGTTTGGCCCGAAGCCTGCGGCATTCTATCCTGCCTCGAGGGTGACCAGAAGGTAGTGGAGTGGTTTCTTTCTCCCGTGGAGGTAGGTGTCTCCTTCTTCTCCTGTGACCAGAGACTCACAAGCGTAACCTCTGCGCATCCCAAGCAGGACACAGAACAAAACAGTGATTCGTGACGCTATTAGGGCTAGTGACGGGTTCAGAAGGTCACGTTTGCCAGGCTGTGATAGGAACAGGGAGTTGCATCCAGTTGCGTCCAGGACTCCCTGTTCCAGGGAGCTTGGCGTCGTGTGGCGTGGCGTCTTCCATCATTCCGACGGCACCCGCAGGTGGCAGGGTCTGCGGTGTCCACAGCGACCGCGGGCCAGTGCGGCAGCCTCCGCGGAGAGCTCCCTCGAGTCGGCCATGCTCCTGGTGGGGACGTGGAGGTGACGGTGGCCTTTTGGGAGCAGCGCGGGACCAACACATCTCACCAAAACAGGGACTGAACCCTTAGGGATGACGGAACCGAACTTCAGGACCAGAGCTTGGGCTGAGAGGGGACACAGGCCCCACCATTTGGCCCAGGAGGAAGACCATGGGATTCCCTAACCTCGGCCTGAGTTGGAGGACCAGTCCCGACAGTTTGGGAAGGAGTAGATGCGGGCCCAACTTGGATCTGGTGGGGTGTTAGGGAGGTCGTCTATGGACTGACACCAGAAGGGGCTTGAAAGGCAAGAGAGGGCCATTAGCGGGGTGGAGAGGCGGCTCAGGGCAAGGAAATAGCACAGAAAGTTCATGAAGGATAAAGGAAGAAACCCCTGTGACTGTGGTGTGGGTGTTCTGGGCGTGTGTGGCGTATGTGTGTGTGGTATGTCACAAATGTGTTCTGTGTGGTGGGTTGCGTGTGCATGTTTGGTGTGTGAGCGTGTGGATGGACGTGTCCGCACAGGTGTCTTGTGCAGACCCCCGGCCCCCTCACGTGCCCTGAGCACATGGATTCGGTGGCAGCAGATCCCTCAGTGCCCCCCGACTCAGGAGGGGAACAGGATGTGAGTTGGCCAGATGGAGGCCTTGGAAAGCTCCTGCACTTGATAGATGAGATACTGAGCGGGATAGGCCTCTCAGGGCCACATGCCCCTCACCCCCGCCTCTTCCTCCACCTCGGCCTTGGTGGGATCTCCGAGGGAGGGGGCAGGCTCAGGGCGTTGGTGTCTGACGTGACCTGGAGGGAGCGTGCCAGCCTGGGCTCCCAGTGGGTGCATCACCAAGGGGAACTTAGGGATCGACATCCTGCGTGAAGCAGGAAGTTGAGGGCCAGGACCACGTCGGGTTCACTGAAAGGCCACCTTGGGAGGTGTTTCGGTCAAAGCTGAGGGCCACTTAGGTGGCCTGTAGCACCCTTCGGCTCTTTGCCCTCCCTGCCTGCCAGTTGGCTGCGGGGGCCCCCGGGTGGCGGGGCGCGGCGCCCAGCTTTATGAGTATGCTGGACTCCATTGCTGCCATAGCAACGTTTTGTTGCTCCTCAGTTAGGCCCAAGCCTGCGGCTTTCTATCCTGCCTGGAGTGTGACCAGGAAGGTAGTGGAGCGGTTTCTATCTCCCGTGGGGTACATGTCTCCTTCTTCTCCTGTGACCAGAGAACTCGGAAGCGTAACCTCTGCGTATACCAAGCAGGACACAGAACAAAACGAGATTCGGGGCGCTATGAGGACTGTGTCGGGATTCAGAAGGTCACGGTTTGCCAGGGCTGTGATAGGAACAGGGAGTTGCGTCCAGGACTCCCTGTTCCAGGGAGCTTGGCGTCGTGTGGCGTGGCATCTTCCATCATTCCGACGGCACCCGCAGGTGGCAGGGTCTGCGGTGTCCACAGCGACCGCGGGCCAGTGCGGCAGCCTCCGCGAAGAGCTCCCTCGAGTCGGCCATGCTCGTGGTGGGGACGTGGAGGTGACGTTGGCCTTGTGGGAGCAGCGCGGGACCAATACATCTCACCAAAACAGGGACTGAACCCGTAGGGATGACGGAACACGAACGTCAGGAGCCTAGCTTGGGATATGAGGGGACACAGGCCACACCAAGTGGGCCCAGGTGGGAGACCATGGGGCTCCCTTCCCTCGGCATGAGTCTGGAGGACCAGTCCCGACAGTTTGGGAAGGAGTAGATGCGGGACCATCTCGGATCTGGAGGGGATGTTAGGGAGGTCGTCTAGGGGCTGACACCAGCAGGGGCTTGAAAGACAAGAGAGGGCGATTAGCAGGGGTGGAGAGGCGTCTCAGGGCAAGGAAATAGCACAGAAAGGTCATGGAGGTGAAAGGAGTATAGAAACTCTGTGTTCCTGTGGTGTATGTGCTTGTGGTGTGTGTGCCTGTGGTGTGGTTGTGTTGCGAGTGTGTGGTGTATGTGTGTGTGGTATGTCACAAATGTGTTCTGTATGGTGGGATGCATGTGCATGTGAGGTGTGTGAGCGTGTGGATGGACTTGTCCGCACAGGTGTCTCGTGTGGGCTACCGACACGTGCCCTGGGCATGTCGTTTTTGGGGCAGCAGATCCCTCACTGCCCCCCGACTCAGGAGGGGAATAGGATGTGAGATGGCCAAATGGGGGCCGTGGAAACTTCCTGCACATGATAGTTGAGACCCTGAGCGGGGAGAGGCCCCACATGGCTACATGCCCCTCACCCCCGCCTCTTCCTCCACCTCGGCCTTGGTGGATCTCTGAGGGAGGGGGCAGTCTCAGGGCATTGGTGTCCGACCTGACCTGGATGGAGCATGCCAGGCTGGGCTCCCAGTGGGTGCATCATCACGGGGAACTTTAGGATCGTCATCCTGCGTGAAGCAGGAAGTTGAGGGCCATGACCCACCGCGGGTTCATTGAAAGGCCACCTTGGGAGGTGTTTCGGTCAAAGCTGAGGGCCACGTAAGTGGCCTGCAGCACCCTTAGGCTCTTTGCCCACACTGCCTGCCAGTTGTCAGCGGGGTCCCCCAGGTGGGGCGGGGGGCGGCCCCAGCATTATGAGGCAGGCTGGACTCCATTGCTGCCATAGCAACATTTTGATTCTCCTCAGTTAGGCCCAAGCCTGCGGCTTTCTATCCTGCCTGGAGTGTGACAAGGAATGTAGTGGAGCGGTTTCTGTCTCCCGTGCGGTACGTGTCTTCCTTCTTCTCCTGTGACCAGAGAACTCGGAAGCGTAAACTCCTGCATACCAAGCAGGACACAGAACAAAACGAGATTCGGGGCGCTATGAGGACTGGTGTCGGGGTTCAGAACTGGGAGGTGCGCCCGGGACGCCCTGTTCCAGGGAGTTTGGCGTCGTGTGGCGTGGCGGCGTCCATCATTCCGACGGCCCTGGCAGGCGGCAGCGTCTGCGGTGTCCACAGCCACAACGGGCCAGTGCGGCAGCCTCCGCGCTGAGTCCCTCAGTTGGACGTGCTTTTGGTGGGGACGTGGAGGTGACGTTGGCCTTGTGGGAGCAGGGCGGCACCAATACATCTCACCAAAACAGGGAATGAACCCTTAGGGATGACCAAACACGAACGTCAGGAACCGAGCTTTGGCTGAGAGGGGACTCAGGCTCCACCAAATGGGCCCAGGAGGGAGACCATGGGGCTCCCTTCCCCTGAGTCTGGAGGACCAGCAGGGTCTTGAAAGTCAATAGAGGGCCATTAGCCTTGGGTAAAGAGGCGGCTCCAGGCCAACGAAATAGCACAGAAAGTTCATGAAGGAGAAAGGAGTCCAGAAACCCTGTGTGCCTGTGGTGTGTGTGGTTGTGGTGTCTGTGCCTGTGGTGTGGGTGTGTTGCGCGTGTGTGGTGTATGTGTGTATGCTATGTCACAAATGTGTTCTGTGTGGTTTGTTGCGTGTGCATGTGTGGTGTGTGTGCGTGTGGATGGATGTGTCCGCACAGTTGTCTCATGAGGGCCACTCACACGTGCCCTGGGAACGTGGTTACGGGGGCATCAGATCCGTCATTGCGCCCTGATTCAAGATGGGATCAGGATGTGTGATGGCCAAACGGGGGCCTGCAAAGCTCTTGCACTTGATAGTTGAGACCCTGAGCCAGGACAGTCCCCTCAGGGCCATATGCCCCTCAACCCCACCTCTTCCTCCACCTCCCCCTGTGGGACCTCTGAGGGAGGGGGCAGGCTAGGGCCCCCAGCGGGTGTATCGTCACGTGGAACTTTGGGTTTGACATCCTGCCTGAAGCAGGAAGTTGAGGGCCAGGACACACCGCGGTCCAATGAAAGGCCACCTTGGGAGGTGTTGCAGTCAAAGCGGAGGGCCACTTAGGTGGCCTGCAGCACCCCTTGGCTCTTTGCCCACCCTGCCCGCCAGTTGGATGCCGGGGCCCCCGGGTGGTGGGGTTGGTCCCGGCTTTATGAGGCGCGCTGGACTCCATTGCTGCCATAGCAACTGGTTTTGTTGCTCCTCAGTTAGACCCGGGCCTGCGGCTTTCTATCCTGCCTGGAGTGTGACCAGGAAGGTAGTGGAGCGGTTTTTGTCTCCCGTGTATGTAGGTGTCTCCTGCTTATCCGGTGACCGGAGACATGGAAACGTAACCTCTGCGCATCAGAAGCAGGACACAGAACAAAACAGTGATTCGGAGCACTGTCAGGAACGGTGTCGGGGTTCAGAAGGTCACGTTTGCCAGGCTGTGATAGGAGCAAGTAGGTGCGTCCAGGGCGCCCTGTTCCAGGGAGCTTTGCGTGGTGTGGCGTGGCGACGTCCATCCTTCCGATGGCCCCGGGAGGCGGCAGGGTATGCATTATCAACAGCCACACTGGGCCAGTGCGGCAGCCTCCGCGCAGAGCTCCCTCGAGTGGCCATGCTCGTGGTGGGGACATGGAGGTGACGTTGGCCTTGTGGGAGCAGCGCGGGACCAACACATCTCACCAAAACAGGGACTGAACCCTTATGGATGACGGAACACGAAAGTCAGGAACGGAGCTTGGGCTGAGAGGGGACCGAGGCTCCATCAAGTGGGCCCAGAAGGGAGTGTTCTCCCTTCCTTTGGCCTGAATCTGGAGGACCAGTCCCGGCAGTTTGGGAAGGAGCAGAGGCGGTCCCAGCTCGGAACTGGTGGGGGTGTTAGGGAGGTCGTCTACAGACTGACACCAGCAGGGTCTTGAAAAGCAAGAGAGGGCCATTAGCGGTGGGTGGAGAAGCGGATCCAGGCCAACGAAATAGCACAGAAAGATCATGAAGGAGAAAGGAGTCCAGAAACCTTGTGTGACTGTGGTGTGGGTGTGTTGGACGTGTGTGGCGTATTTGTGTGTGGTATGTCACAAATGTGTTCTGTGCGGTGGGTTGCATGTGCATGTGTGGTGTGTGAGCGTCTGGATGGACGAGTCTGCACATGTGTCTCGTGCCGACCCCTGGCCCCCTCACGTGCCCTGGGAACATGGATTCTGGGGCAGCATTTCCCTCACTACCCCCCGACTCAGGAGGGGAACAGGATGTGAGATTGCCAGATGGAGGCCTTAGAAAGCTCCTACACTTGATAGATGAGATCCTGAGCGGGATAGGCCTCTCAGGGCCACATGTCCCTCACCCCCGCCTCCGGGTGGGACGGGGCGCGGCCCAGGCTTTATGAGGCACGATGGTCTCCATTGCTATCATAGCAACGGTTTTGTTGCTCCTCAGTTAGGCCCAAGCCTGCGGCATTCTATCCTGCCTGGAGTGTGACCAGGACGGTAGTGGAGCGGTTTCTGACTCCCGTGGTGGTAGGTGTCTCCTTCTTCTCCTGTGACCAGAGAACTCAGAAGCGTAACCTCTGCGCATCCCAAGCAGGACACAGAACAAAACAGTGATTCGGGGCGGTATCAGGACTGGTGACGAGGTTCAGAAGGTCACACTTGTGAGGCTGTGATAGGAACACGCAGGTGTGCCCAGGGCGCCCTGTTCCAGGGAGCTTGGCGTGGTGTGACGTGGCGGCATCCATCCTTCCGAAGGCCCCAGCAGGGGCAGTGTCGTCGGTGTCTGCAGGCCACACCGTCCATGCGGCACCCTCCGCGCAGATCTCCCTCGAGTTGGCCATGTTCGTTGTGGTGGACGTGTAGGTGACGGTGGCCTTGTGGGCAGCGCGGGACCAACACATGTCACCAAAACAGGGACTGAACCCTTAGGGTGACGGAACATGAACGTCAGGAACCGAGCTTGGGCTGAGAGGGGATCCAGGCCCAACCAAGTGGGCCAAGGAGGGAGACCATGGGGCTCCCTTCCCTCGGCCTGAGCCTGGAGGACCAGTCCCGGCAGTTTGGGAAGGAGCAGTCGCGGGCCCAGCTCGGATCTGGTGGGGGTGTTAGGGAGGTCGTCTAGAGACTGACACCAGCAGGGTCTTGAAAGGCAAGAGAGGGCCATTAGCGTTGGGTGGAGAGGCGGCTCCAGGGCAACGAAATAGCACAGAAAGGTCATGAAGGAGAAAGGAGTCCAGAAACCCTGTGTGCCTGTGGTGTGTGTGCTTGTGGTGTGAGTGCCAGTGGTGTGGATGTGTTGCGAGTGTGTGGTGTATGTGTGTGTGGGGTGTCACAAATGTGTTCTGTGTGGTGGGTTGCGTGTGCATGTGTGGTGTGTGAGCGTGTGGATGGACGTGTCTGCACAGGTGTCTCATGCGGGCCACCCACACTTGCCCTGGGAACGAGGTTTCGGAGGCAACAGATCCCTCACTGACCCCCGACTCAGAAGGGGATCAGGATGTGGGATGGCCAAATAGGGGCCTTGGAAATCTCCTGCACTTGATAGTTGAGACCCTGAGCTGGGAGAGTCCTCTCACGGCCACATAACCCTCACCCCCGCCTGTTCCTCCACCTAGGCCTTGATTGGACCTCCGAGGGAGGGGGCAGGCTAGGGCGGTGTTGTCTGACCTGACCTGGAGGGAGTGTGTCAGCCTGGGCTCCCAGGGGGTGTATCATCACGGGGAACTTTGGGATCGACATCCTGCATGAAGCAGGAAGTTGAGCGCCAGGACCCACCGCGGATTCATTGAAAGGCCACCTTGGAGGTGTTTCAGTAAAGCTGAGGGCCACGTAGGGTGCCTGCAGCACCCCTAGGCTCTTTGCCCACCTTGCCCATCAGTTGGCTGCGGTGGCCCCCGGTTTGAGGTGGTGCGGACCCGGCTTTATGAGGCAGGCTGGACTCCCCTGTTGCCATAGCAATGGGTTTTGTTGCTCCGAACTTAGGCCCACGCCTGAGGCATTCAATCCTGCCTGGAGTGTGACCAGGAAGGTAGTAGAGCGGTATCTGTTTCCCATGGAGGTAGGTGTCTCCTGCTTCACCTGTGACTGGAGAGTTCGGAAGCATAAACTCTGCGCATTCCAAGCAGGACACAGGACAAAACAGTGTTTCGGGGCACTGTTAGGACCGGTGTCGGGGTTCAGAAGTTCACGGTGCCAGGCTGTGATAGGAACACGGAAGTGCTCCCAGGTCGCCCTGTTCCAGGGAGCTTGGCGTGGTGTGGCGTGGCTACGTCCACCCTTCCGACAGACCTGGCATGCGGCAGGGTCGGCGGTGTCCACAGCCACACCAGGCCAGTGTGGGAACCTCCGCGCAGAGCTCCCTTGAGTCGGCCATGCTCGTGGTGGGGTCGTGGAGGTGACGGTGGCCTTGGGGGAGCAGCGAAGCACCAACACATGTCACCAAAACAGGGACTGAACCCTTAGGGATGACGGAACCCGAACGTCAGGAACCGAGCTTGGGCTGAGAGGGGACCAAGGCCCCACCAAGTGGGCCCAGGAGGGCGACCATGGGCTCCATTCCCTTGGCCTGAGTCTGGCGGACCAGTCCCGACAGTTTGGGAAGAGTAGACGCGGCCCCATCTCGGATTAGGTGGGGGTGTTAGGGAGGTGGTCTAGAGACTGACACCATCGGGGGATTGAAAGGCCATTAGCGGGGGGTGGAGAGGCGGCACCAGGTCAAGAAAATAGCACAAAAAGGTCATGAACTAGAAATGAATCCAGAAAACCTGTGTGACTGTGGTGTGGGTGTGTTGGGCGTTTGTGGCATATGTGTGTGTGGTATGTCACAAATGTGTTGTGTGCAGTGGGTTGCCTGTGAATGTGTAGTGTGTGTGCATTTGGATGGACGTGTTCGCACAAGTGTCTCGTGCGGGCCACCCACACTTGACCTGGGTACTTGGTTTCAGGGGCAGCAGATCCCCCACTGTCCCCCGACTCAGGAGGGGAACAGGATGTGAAATGGCCAAATGGGGGCCTTGGAAAATTCCTGCACTTGATAGTTGAGACCCTGAGAGGGGAGAGGCCCCTCAGGGCCACATGCACCTCACCCCCGCCTCTTCCTCCACCTCGGCCTTGGTGGTACCTCCGAGGGAGGGGGCAGGCTAGGGCGGTGGTGTCCATCCTGACCTGGTGGGAGCATGCCAGCCTGGGCTCCCAGTGGGTGCATCATCACGGGGAATTTTGGGATCGACATCTTGCGTGAAACAGGAAGGTGAGGGCCAACACCCACTTCGGTTCAGTGAAGTAGACCTTGGTAGGTATTGTGGTCAAAGCTGAGGGCCACGTAGGTGGCCTGCAGCACCCTTACGCTCTTTGCACACCCTACCTGCCAGTTGGCTGCGGGGGCCCCCGGGTGGGGCGGGGGGCGGCCCTGGGATTATGAGGCAGGCTGGATTCCATTGCTGCAATAGCAATGTTTTGTTGCTCCTCAGTTAGGCCCAAGCCTGGGGCTTTCTATCCTGCCTGGAGTGTGACCAGGAATATAGTGGAGCGGGTTCTGTCTTCCGTGCGGTACGTGTCGTCTTCTTCTCCTGTGACCAGAGAACTCGGAAGTGCAAACTCTGCGCATCCAAAGCAGGACACAGAACAATACAGAGATTCCGGGCACTGTCAGGTCGGGATTCGGGGTTCAGAAGGTCACGTTTGCAAGGCTGTGATAGGAACCGGGAGGTGCGCCAAGGACGCCCTGTTCCAGGGAGCTTGGCGTCGTGTGGCGTGGCAGCTTCCATCATTCCCACGGCCCCCGGAGGCGGCAGGGTCTGCGGTGTCCACAGCGACCCCGGGCCAGTGCGGCAGCCTCCGCGCAGAGCTGCCTCGAGTCGGCCATGCTCGTGGTGGGACGTGGAGGTGACGTTGGCCTTGTGGGAGCAGCGCGGGACCAACATATCTCACCAAAACAGGGACTGAACCAGTAGGGATGACGGAACACGAACGTCAGGAACCGAGCTTGGGCTTAGAGGGGACCCAGGCCCCACCAAGTGGGCCCAGGCGGGAATCCATGGGGCTCCCTTCCCTCGGCATGAGTTTGGAGGAACAGACCCGACAGTTTGCAAGGAGTAGATGCGGGCCCAGCTCGGATCTGGTGAAGGTTTTAGGGAGGTCGTCTAGGGACTGACACCAGAAGGGGCTTGAAAGACAAGAGAGGGCAATTAGCGCGAGTGGAGAGGCGTCTCGGGGCAAGGAAATAGCACAGAAAGGTCATGAAGGATAAAGGAGTCCAGAAACCCTGTGTGACTGTGGTGTGGGTGTGTTGGGCGTGTGTGGCGTATGTGTGTGTGGTATGTCACAAATGTGTTCTGTGCGGTGGGTTGGGTGTGCATGTGTGGTGTGTGAGCGTCTGGATGGACGTACCACACAGGTGTCTCGTGCCGACCCCCGGCCCCCTCACGTGCCCTGGGCACATGGATTCGGGGGCAGCAGATCCCTCACTGCTCCCCGACACAGGAGGGGAACAGGATGTGAGATGGCCAGATGGAGGTCTTGGAAAGCTCTTGCAATTTATAGATGAGATCCTAGGCGGGGAGAGGCCTCTCAGGGCCACATGCCCCTCTCAACCGTCTCTTCCTCCACCTGGGCCTTGGTGGGACCTCCAAGGGAGGGGGCAGGCTCATTGTGGTGGTGTCTGATCTGACCTGGAGGGAGCTTGCCAGCCTGGGCTCCCAGGGAGTGAATCATCACGGGGAATTTAGAATCGACATCCTCCCTGAAGCAGGAAGTTGAGGGCCAGGACCCACCGCATGTTCAATGAAAGGCCACCTTGGGAGGTGTTGCAGTCAAAGCTGAGGGCCACGTAAGAGGCTGCAGCACCCCTAGGCTCTTTGCCCACCATGCCCGCCAGTTGGCTGCGTGGGCCTGCGGGTAGAGGGGGGGCGGCCCCGGCTTTTTGAGGCAGGCTGGACTCCATTGCTGCGATAGCAACGATTTGTTGCTCCTCAGTTAGGCCCAAGCCTGCGACATTCTATCCTGCCTGGAGTGTGACCAGGAAGTTAGTGGTGCGGTTTCTGTCTCTGGTGGTGGTAGGTGTCTCCTTCTTCTCCTGTGACCGGAGAACTCAGAAGCGTAACCTCTCCGCATCCCAAGCAGGACACAGAACAAAACAGTGATGCGGGACTCTATCAGGACTGGTGACGGGGTTCAGAAGGTCACGTTTGCCAGGCTGTGATAGGAACATGGAGGTGTGCCCAGGGCGCCCTGTTCCAGGGAGCTTGGCGTGGTGTGACGTGGCGGCATCCATCCTTCCGACGGCCCTGGCAAGCGGCAGTGTCGACGGTGTACACAGCCACACCGGGCCAGTGCGGCAGCCTCCGCGCAGATCTCCCTCGAGTCGGCCGTGTTCGTGGTGGGGACGAGGAGGTGACGGTGGCCTTGTGGGAGCAGCACGGGACCAACACATCTCACCAAAACAGGGACTGAACCCTTAGGGATAAAGAACACAAACGTCAGGAACCGAGCTTTGGCTGAGAGGGGACCCAGGCCCCACCAAGTGGGCCCAAGAGGGAATGGTCTCCCTTCCCTCAACCTGAGTCTGGAGGACCAGTTCTGGCAGTTTGAGAAGGAGCAGACGCGGGCCCAGCTCGGATCTGGTGGGGGTGTTAGTGAGGTCGTCTAGAGACTGACACCAGCTCGGGCTTGAAAGGCAAGAGAGGGCCATTGGCGATGGGTGGAGAGGCGGCTCAGGGCAAGGAAATAGCACAGAGAGGTCATGAAGGAGAAAGGAGTCCAGAAACCCTGTGTACTGTGGTGTGTGTGCTTTGGTGTATGTGCCTGTGGTGTGGGTGTGTTGCGCGTGTGTGGTGTATGTGTGTGTGGTATGTCAGAAATGTGTTCTGTGCGGTGGGTTGCGTGTGCATGTGTGGTGTGTGAGCGTGTGGATTCACGTGTCCGCACAGGTGTCTCGTGCGGGCCACCCACACGTGCCCTGGGCATGTCGTTTTTGGGGCAACAGATCCCTCACAGCCCCCCGACTCAGGAGGGGAATAGGATGTGAGATGGCCAAATGGGGGCCTTGGAAACTTCCTGCACTTGATAGTTGAGACCCTGAGCGGGGAGACGCCCCACATGGCCACATGCCCCTCACCTCCGCCTCATCCTCCACCTCCGCCTTGGTGGGATCTCCGAGGGAGGGGGAAGGCTCAGGCCATTGTTGTCCGACCTGACCTGGAGGGAGCGTGCCAGCCTGGGCTCCCAGTGGGTGCATCACCACGGTGAACTTTAGGATCGTCATCCTGCGTGAAGCAGGAAGTTGAGGGCCAGGACCCACCGCGGGTTCATTGAAAGGCGACCATTGGAGGTGTTTCGGTCAAAGCTGAGGGCCACGTAAGTGGCCTGCAGCACCTTTAGGCTCTTTGCACACCCTGCCTGCCAATTGGCTGCGGGGGCCCCCGGGTGGGGCGGGGGGCGGCCCTGGGATTATGAGGCAGGCTGGACTCCATTGCTGCCATAGCAACGTTTTGTTGCTCCTCAGTTAGGCCCAAGCCTGCGGCTTTCTATCTGCCTGGAGTGTGACCAGGAATGTAGTGGAGCGGTTTCTGTCTCCCGTGCGGTACGTGTCTCCTTCTTTTCCTGTGACTGGAGATCTCAGAAGTGCAAACTCTGCGCATCCCAAACAGGACACAGAACAAAGCAGAGATTCGGGGCACTTTCAGGTCCGGTTTCAGGGTTCAGAAGGTCACGTTTGCCAGGCTGTGATAGGAATAGGGAGGTGCGCCCAGGACGCCCTGTTCCAGGGAGCTTGGCGTCGTGTGCGTGGCGGCTTCCATCATTCCCACAGCCCCCAAAGGTGGCAGGGCTGCGGTGTCCACAGCGACCCTGGGTCAGTGCGGCAGCCTCCGCGCAGAGCTCCCTCGAGTCGGCCATGCTCGTGGTGGGGACGTGGAGGTTACGGTGTCCTTGTGGGAGCAGCGCGGGACCAATACATCTCACCAAAACAGGGACTGAACCCGTAGGGATGATGGAACACGAACGTCAGGAACCGAGCTTGGGCTGAGAGGGGACCCAGGCCCCACCAAGTGGGCCCCGGAGGGAGACCATGGGGCTCCCTTCCCTGGGCATGAGTTTGGAGGACCAGTCCCGACAGTTTGGGAAGGAGTATATGCGGGCCCAGGGCGGATCTGGTGAAGGTGTTAGGGAGGTTGTCTAAGGACTGACACCAGAAGGGGCTTGAAAGGCAAGAGAGGGCCTTTAGCGCGAGTGGAGAGGCGTCTCAGGGCAAGGAAATAGCACAGAAAGGTCATGAAGGATAAAGGAGTCCAGACCCTGTGTGACTGTGGTGTGGGTGTGTTGGGTGTGTGTGGCGTATGTGTGTGTGGTATGTCACAAATGTATTCTGTGCGGTGGGTTGCGTGTGCATGTGTGGTGTGTGAGCGTCTGGATGGACGTGGACGCACAGGTGTCTCGTGCCGACCCCCGGCCCCCCTCATGTGCCATGGGCACATAGATTCGGGGGCAGAAGATCCCTCACTGCCCCCCGACTCAGGAGGGGAACAGGATGTGAGATGGCCAGATGGAGGCCTTGGAAAGCTCCTGCACTTGATAGATGAGATCCTGAGCGGGGATAGGCCTCTCAGGGCCACATCCCCCTCACACCCGCCTCTTCCTCCACCTCGGCCTTGGTGGTACCTCCGAGGGAGGGGGCAGGCTAGGGCGGTGGTGTCCGTCCTGAACTGGAGGGAGCGTGCCTACCTCGGCTCCCAGTGGGTGCATCATCACAGGGAACTTTAGGATCGACATCTTGCATGAAACAGGAAGTTGAGGGCCTGGACCCTCTGCGGGTTCACTGAAAGTCCACCTTGGTAGGTATTGTGGTCAAAGCTGAGGGCCACGTAGGTGGCCTGCAGCACCCTTAAGCTCTTTACCCACCCTGCCTTCCAGTTGGCTGCGGGGGCCCCTGGGTGGGTCGGGGGGCGGCCCAGGCTTTAGGAGGCACGCTGGACTCCATTGCTGCCATAGCAACGGTTTTGTTGCTCCTCAGTTAGTCCCAAGACTGCGGCATTCTATCCTGCCTGGAGGGTGACCAGGAAGGTAGTGGAGCGGTTTCTTTCTCCCGTGGTAGTAGGTGTCTCCTTCTTCTCCTGTGACCAGAGAACTCAGAAGCGTAACCTCTGCGCATCCCAAGCAGGACAAGAACAAAACAGTGATTTGGGACGCTAATAGGGCTTGTGACGGGGTTCAGAAGGTCACGTTTTCCAGGCTGTGATAGGAACACGCAGGTGTGCTCAGGACGCCCTGTTCCAGAGAGCTTGGCGTGGTGTGACCTGGCAGCATCCATCCTTCCGACGGCCCTGGCAGGCGGCAGTGTCAGCGGTGTCCACAGCCACACCGGTCCAGTGCGGCAGCCTCCGCGCAGATCTCCTTCGAGTTGGCCATGTTCGTGGTGGGGACGTCGAGGTGCCGGTGGCCTTGTGGGAGCAGCGTGGGACCAAGACATCTCACCAAAACAGGGACTGAACCATTAGGGATGACGGAACACGAAGATCAGGAACCGAGCTTGGGCTGAGAGGGGACCCAGGCCCCACCAAGTTGGCCCAGAAGGAAGTGGTCTCCCTTCCCTCGGCCTGATTCTGGAGGACCAGTCCCGGCAGTTTTGGAAGGAGCAGACGCAGGCCCAGCTCGGATCTGGTGGGGGTGTTAGGGAGGTCTTCTAGAGACTGACACCAGCAGGGTCTTGAAAGGCAACAGAGGGCCATTAGCGGTGGGTGGAGAGGCGGCTCTAGGCCAACGAAATAGCACAGAAAGGTCATGAAGGAGAAAGGCGTCCAGAAACGCTGTGTGCCTGTGGTGTATGTCCTTGTGGTGTGTGTGCCTGTGGTGTGGTTGTGTTGCGAGTGTGTGGTGTATGTGTGTGGTGTATATCACAAATGTGTTCTCTATGCTGGGTTCCGTGTGCATGTGTGGTGTGTGAGCGTGTGGATGGACATGTCCGCACAGGTGTCTCGTGAGGGCTACCCACACGTGCCCCGGGCATGTCGTTTTTGAGGCAGCAGATCCCTCACTGCCCCCCGACTCAGGAAGGGAATAGGATGTGAGATGGCCAAATGGGGGACTTGGAAAGCTCCTGCACTTGATAGTTGAGACCCTGAGCGGGGAGAGGCCTCACATGTCCACATGCCCCTCACCCCTGCCTCTTCCTCCACCTCGGCCTTGGTGGGACCTCCGAAGGCGGGGGCAGGCTCGTGGCGTTGGTTTCCGACCTGACCTGGATGGAGCGTGCCAGCCTGGGCTCCCAGTGGGTGCATCATCACGGGGAACTTTAGGATCGACATTCTGCGTGAAGCAGGAAGTCGAGGGCCAGGACCCAACGCGGGTTCAATGAAAGGCCACCTTGGGAGGTGTTTCGGTCAAAGCTGAGGGCCACGTAAGTGGCTTGCTGCACCTCTAGGCGCTTTGCCCACCCTGCCTGCCAGTAGGCTGCGGGGGACGATGGGTGGGGCGGGAGGCGACTCAGGCTTTATGAGGCACGCTGGATTCCATTGCCGCCATAGCAACGTTTTGTTGCTCCTCAGGTAGGATCAAGCTTGCGGCTTTCTATCCTGCCTGGAGTGTGACCAGGAAGGTAGTGGTGCGGTTTCTGTCTCCGGTGGTGGTAGGTGTCTCCTTCTTCTCCTGTGACCGGAGAACTCAGAAGCATAACCTCTCCGCATCCCAAGCAGGACACAGAACAAAACAGTGATGCGGGACGCTATCAAGACTGGTGACGGGGTTCAGAAGGTCACGGTTGCCAGGCTGTGATAGGAACACGCAGGTGTGCCCAGGGCGACCTGTTCCAGGGAGCTTGGCGTGGTGTGACGTGGCGGCATCCATCCTTCCGACGGCCCTGCCAAGCGGCAGTGTCGACGGTGTACACAGCCACTCCGGGCCAGTGCGGCAGCCTCCGGGCAGATCTCCCTCCAGTCGGCCATGTTCGTCGTGGGGACGAGGAGGTGAAGGTGGCCTTGTGGGAACAGCACGGGACCAACACATCTCACCAAAACAAGGACTGAACCCTTAGGGATGAAGAAATACAAACGTCAGGAACCGAGCTTGGGCTGAGAGGGGACCCAGGCCCCACCAAGTGGGCCCAGGAGGGAATGGTCTCAATTCCCTCGACCTGAGTCTGGAGGACCAGTTCTGGCAGTTTGAGAAGGTGCAGACGCGGGCCCAGCTCGGATCTGGTGGGGGTTTTAGTGAGGTCGTCTAGAGACTGACACCAGCTCGGGATTGAAAGACAAGAGAGGGCCATTAGCGTGGGGTGGAGAGGCGGCTCAGGGCAAGGAAATAGCACAGAAAGGTCATGAAGGAGAAAGGAGTCCAGAAACCCTGTGTGCTGTGGTGTGTGTGCTTTGGTGTGTGTGCCTGTGTTGTGGTTGTGTTGCGCGTGTGTGGTTTATGTGTGTGTGGTATGTCAGAAATGTGTTCTGTGTGGTGGGTTGCGTGTGCATGTGTGGTGTGTGAGCGTGTGGATTCACGTGTCCGCACAGGTGTCTCGTTCGGGCCACCCACACGTGCCCTGGGCATGTCGTTTTTGGGGCAACAGATCCCTCACAGCCCCCCGACTCAGGAGGGGAATAGGATGTGAGATGGCCAAATGGGGGCCTTGGAAACTTCCTGCACTTGATAGTTGAGACCCTGAGCGGGGAGACGCCCCACATGGCCACATGCCCCTCACCCCCACCTCATCCTCCACCTCCGCCTTGGTGGGATCTCCGAGGGAGGGGGCAATCTCAGGCCATTGGTGTCCTACATGACCTGGAGGGAGCGTGCCAGCCTGGGCTCCCAGTGGGTGCATCACCACGGGGATCTTTAGGATCGTCATCCTGCGTGAAGCAGGAAGTTGAGGGCCAGGACCCACCGCGGGTTCATTGAAAGGCGACCTTTTGAAGTGTTTCGGTCAAAGCTGAAGGCCACGTAAGTGGCCTGCAGCACCCTTAGGCTCTTTGCACACCCTGCCTGCCAGTTGGCTGCGGGGGCCCCCGGGTGGGGCGGGGGGCGGCCCTGGGATTATGAGGCAGGCTGGACTCCATTGCTGCCATAGCAACGTTTTGTTGCTCCTCAGTTAGGCCCAAGCCTGCGGCTTTCTATCTGCCTGGAGTGTGACCAGGAATGTAGTGGAGCGGTTTCTGTCTCCCGTGCGGTACTTGTCTCCTTCTTTTCCTGTGACCGGAGATCTCGGAAGTGCAAACTCTGCGCATCCCAAACAGGACACAGAACAAAGCAGAGATTCGGGGCACTTTCAAGTCCGGTTTCAGGGTTCAGAAGGTCACGTTTGCCAGGCTGTGATAGGAACAGGGAGGTGCGCCCAGGACGCCCTGTTCCAGGGAGCTTGGCGTCGTGTGGCGTGGCGGCTTCCATCATTCCGACGGCCCCCGCAGACGGCAAGGTCTGCGGTGTCTACAGCGACCCTGGGCCAGTGCGGCAGCCTCCGCGCAGAGCTGCCTCGAGTCGGCAATGCTCGTGGTAGGGACGTGGAGTTGACGTTAGCCTTGTGGGAGCAGCGCGGGACCAATACATCTCACCAAAACAGGGACTGAACCCGTAGGGATGACGGAACACGAACGTCAGGAAATGAGCTTGGGTGGAGAGGGGACCCAGGCCCCACCAAGTGGGCCCAGGCGGGAAACCATGGGGCTCCCTTCCCTCCCCATGAGTTTGGAGGACCAGACCCGACAGTTTGCAAGGAGTAGATGCGGGCCCAGCTCGGATCTGGTGAAGGTTTTAGCGAGGTCGTCTAGGGACTGACACCAGAAGGGGCTTGAAAGGCAAGAGAGGGCCTTTAGCGCGAGTGGAGAGGCGTCTCAGGGCAAGGAAATAGCACAGAAAGGTCATGAAGGATAAAGGAGTCCAGAAACCCTGTGTGACCGTGGTGTGGGTGTGATGGGCGTGTGTGGCGAATGTGTGTGTGGTATGTCACAAATGTGTTCTGTGCGGTGGGATGCGTGTGCATGTGTGGTGTGTGAGCGTCTGGATGGACGTGTCCGCACAGGTCTCTCGTGCCAACCCCCGGCCCCCTCACGTGCCTTGAGCACATGGATTCGGGGGCAGCAGATCCCTCACTGCCCCCCGACACAGGAGGGGAACAGGATGTGAGATAGCCAGATCGAGGCCTTGGAAAGCTCTTGCAATTGATAGATGAGATCCTGAGCGGGGATAGGCTTCTCAGCGCCACATGCCCCTCAGCCCCTCCTCTGCCTCCACCTCGGCCTAGGTGGTACATCCGAGGGAGGGGGCAGGCTAGGGCAGTGGTGTCCACCCTGACCTGGAGGGAGCGTGCCAGCCTGTCCTCCCAGTGGGTGCATCATCACGGCGAACTTTTTGATCGACATCTTGCGTGAAATAGGAAGTTGAGGGCCAGGATCCACTGCGGGTTCAGTGAAAGTAGACCTTGGTAGGTATTGTGGTCAAAGCTGAGGGCCACGTATGTGGCCTGCAGCACCCTTAGGCTCTTTGCCCACCCTGCCTGCCAGTTGGCTGCGGGGGCCCCCGGGTGGGGCGGGGGGCGGCCTTGGGTTTATGAGGCGGGCTGGACTCCATTGCTTCCATAGCAACGTTTTGTTGCTCCTCAGTTAAGCCCAAGCCTGGGGCTGTCTATCCTGCCTGGACTGTGCCCAGGAATGTTGTGAATCGGTTTCTGTCTCCCGTGCGTTACGTCTCTCCTTCTTCTCCTGTGACCGGAGAACCGGAAGTGCAAACTCTGCGCATCCCAAGCAGGACACAGAACAAAACAGAGATTCGGGGCACTGTCAGGTCCGGTTTAGGGGTTCAGAAGGTCACGTTTACCAGGCTGTGATAGGAACAGGGAGGTGTGCCCCGGACGCCCTGTTCCAGAGAGCTAGGAGTCGTGTGGCTTGGCGGCTTCCATCATTCCCACAGCCCCCACAGGCGGCAGGGTCTGCGGTGTCCACAGCGACCCCGGGTCAGTGCGGCAGCCTCCGCGCAGAGCTCCCTCGAGTCGGCCATGCTCGTGGTGGGGACGTGGAGGTTACGGTGGCCTTGTGGGAGCAGAGCGGCACCAACACATGTCACCAAAATAGGGACTGAACCCTTAGGGATGACGGAACACGAACGTCAGGAACCGAGCTTGGGCTGAGAGGGGACCCAGGCCCCACCAAGTGGGCCCAGGAAGGAGACCATGGGGCTCCATTCCCTCTGCCTAGTCTTGATGACCAGTCAGCGCAGTATGACAAGGAGCAGACGCGGGCCCGCTCGGAACTAGTGGGGGTGTTAGGGAGGTCGTCTAGAGACTGACATCAGCAGGGTCTTGAAAGGCAACAGAGGGCCATTAGTGGTGTGTGAAGAGGCGGCTCTAGCCAACGAAAAAGCACAGAAAGCTTATGAAGCAGAAAGAATTCCGGAAAACCTGTGTGCCTCTGGTGTGTGTGCTTGTGTTGTGTGTGCCTGTGGTGTGGGTTGTTGCGCATGTGTGGTATATGTGTGTGTGGTATGTCACAAATGTGTTCTGTGTGGTTGGTTGCGTGTGCATGTGTGGTATGTGAGCGTGTGGATGGACGTATCCGCACAGGTGTCTCGTACGGACCACCCACACGTGCCTTGGGCACGAGGAATTTGGGGCAGCAGATCCCTCACTGCTCCCGGACTCAGGAGTGGAACAGGATGTGAGATGGCGAAATGGGGGACTTGGAAAGCTCCTGCACTTGATAGTTGAGTCCCTGAGCGGGGAGAGGCCCCTCAGGGCCACATGCCCCTCTCCCTCGCCTCTTCCTCCACCTCGGTCTTGGTGGGATCTCCGAGGGAGGGGGCAGGCTCATTGCGGTGGTGTCCGACCTGACCCGGAGGGAGCGTGCCAGACTGGGCTCCCAGGCGGTGCATCAACACGGGGAACTTTAGGATCGACATCCTGTGTGAAGCAAGAAGTTGAGGTCCAGGACCCACCGCGGGTTAAAAGAAAGGCCACCTTGGGAAGTGTTACGGTCAAAGCTGAGGGCCACATAAGTGGCCTGCAGCACCCCTAGGCTCTTTGCCCACCGTGCCCGCAACTTGCCTGCAGGGGCATCCGGGTTGAGGTAGTCGGTCCTGGCTTTTTGAGGCACGCTGGACTCCATTGCTGCCATTGCAACGGGTTCTGCTGTTCCTCAGTTAGGCCCAAGCTTGCGGCTTTCTATCCTGTCTGGAGTGTGACCAGGAATGTAGTGGAGCGGTTCCTGTCTCCCGTGGGGTACGTGTCTCCTTCTTCTCCTGTGACCGGAGAACTCGGAAGCGTAACCTCTGTGCATCCCAAGCAGGACACAGAACAAAACAGAGATTCGGGGCACTGTTAGGACCCGTGTCGGGGTTGAGAAAGTCACGTTTGCCAGGCTGTGATAGGAACAGGGAGGTGTGCCCAGGGCTCCCTGTTCCAGGGAGCTTGGCGTCGTGTGGCTTGGCGTCTTTCATCATACCGAAGGCCCAAGCAGGTGGCAGGGTCGGCGGTGTCCACAGCCCAACCGGGCCAGTGCGGCTGCCTCCGCGCAGAGCTCCCTCGAGTCGGCCATGTTCGTGGTGGGGACGTGGAGATGACGGTGGCCTTGTGGGAGCAGCCCGGAACCAACACATGTCACCAAAACAGGGACTGAACCCTTAGGGATGACGGAACACGAACGTCAGGAACCGAGCTTGTGCCGAGAGGGGACCCAGGCCCCAACAAGTGGGCCCAGGAGGGAGACCATGTGGCTCCCCTCCCTCGGCCAGAATCTGGAGGACAAGTCCCGGCAATTTGGGAAGTAGTAGACAGGGCCCAGCTTGGATCTGGAGGGGGTGTTAGGGAGGTCGTCTAGGGACTTACACCAGCAGGGGCTTGAAAGGCAAGAGAGGACCATTAGCGGGGGGTGGAGAGGCAGCTCAAGGCAAGGAAATAGCACAGAAAAGTTATGAAGGAGAAAGGAGTCCAGAAATCCTGTGTGCCTGTGGTGTGGGTGTGTTGCACGTGTGTGGCGTATGTGTGTGTGGTATGTCACAAATGTGTTCTGTGCGGTGGGTTGCATGTGCATGTGTGGTGTGTGAGCGTGTGGAAGGACGTGTCCGCACAGGTGTCTCGTGCGGGCCACCCACACGTGCCCTGGACACTTGGTTTTTGGGGCAGCAGATCCCTCACTGTTCCCGGACTCAGAAGGGGAACAGGATGTGATATGGCCAAATAGGGTCTTGGAAATCTCTTGCACTTGATAGTTGAGACCCTGAGCCGAGAGAGTTCCCTCAGGGCCTCATGCCCCTCACCCCCGCCTCTTCCTCCACCTCGGCCTTGGTTGGACCTCTGAGGGAGGGGGCAGGGTAGGGCGGTGGTGTCTGACCTGACCTGGAGGGAGTGTGCCAGCCTGGGCTCCCAGGGGGTGTATTATGACGGGGAACTTTTGGATCCACATCCTGACTGAAGCAGGAAGTTGAGGGTCAGGACCCACCGAGGGTTCAATGAAATGCCACCTTGGGAGTAGTTGCGGTCAAAGCTGAGGGCCACGTAGGTGGCCTGCAGCACCCCTAGGCTCTTTGCCCACCCTGCCCGACAGTTGGCTGCGTGGGTCCCCGGGTGTAGGAGGGGGCCCCGGCTTTATGAGGCGCGCTGGACTCCATTGCTGCCATAGCAACTGTTTTGTTGCTCCTCAGTTATCCCCAAGCCTGCGGCTTGCTATCCCGCCTGGTGTGTGACCAGGAAGGCAGTGGAGCGGTATCTGTTTACCGTGGAGGTAGGTGTCTCCTGCTTCCCCTGTGACTGGAGAGCTCGGAAGCATAAACTCTGCCTATCCCAAGCAGGACACAGAACAAAACAGTGATTCAGGGCGCTCTCTGGACTGGTGTCGGGGTTCAGAAGGTCACGTTTGCCAGGCTGTGATAGGAACAAGCAGGTGCGCACAGGGCGCCCTGTTCCAGGGAGCTTGGCATGGTGTGGCGTGGCTACGTCCATCCTTCTGACGGCCCTGGCAGGCGGCAGGGTCTGCCGTGTCCACAGCCACACCGGGCCAGTGCGGCGACCTCCGCGCAGAGCTCCCTCGAGTCTTCCATATTCGTGGTGGGGACGTAGAGGTGTCGGTGGCCTTGTGGGAGCAGCACGGCACCAAAACATCTCACCAAAACAGGGACTGAACCCTTAGGGATGACGGAACTCGAACGTCAGGAACCGAGGTTGGGCTGAGAGGGAACCCAGGCCCACCAAGTGGGCCCAGAAAGGAGTGGTCTCCCTTTCCTCGGCCTGAGTCTGGAAGACCAGTCCTGACAGTTTGGGAAGTAGTAGACAAGGGCCCAGCTCGGATCTCGTGAGGGTTTTAGGGAGGTCGTCTAGGGATGACACCAGCAGGGGCTTGAAAGGCAAGAGAGGGCCATTAGCAGGGGCTGGAGAGGCAGCTCAGGGCAAGGAAATAGCACAGAAAGGTCATGAAGGAGAAAGGAGTCCAGAAACCCTGTGTGACTGTGGTGTGCGTGTGTTCGGCCTGTGTGGAGTATGTGTGTGTGGTATGTCACAAATGTGTTCTTTGCGGTGGGTTGCGTGTGAATGTGTGGTGTGTGAGGGTCTGGATGGACGTGTCTGCACAGGTGTCTTGTGCCGGATACGGTCCCCTCACATACCCTGGGCACATGGATTCGGGGGCAGCAGATCCCTCACTGCCCCCCGAGTCAGGAGGGGACCAGGAAGTGAGATGTCCAAATGGAGGCCTTGGAAAGCTCCTGCACTTGATAGTTGAGATCCTGAGCGGGTACAGGCCTATCAGGGCCACATGCCCCTCACCGTGCCTCCTCCTCCACCTCGGCCTTGGTGGGACGTAAAAGGGAGTTGCCAGGCTCAGGGCGGTGGTGTCCGACCTGACCTGGAGGGAGCCTGCCAGCATGGGCTCCCAGTGGGTGCATCATCACGGGGAACCTTGGGATCGATATCCTGCGTGAAGCAGGAAGTTGAGGGTCAGGACCCACCGCGAGTTCACTGAAAGGCCACCTTGGGAGCTGTTTCGTTCAAAGCTGAGGGCCACGTAGGTGGCCTGCAGCACCCTTAGGCTCTTTGACCACCCTGCCTGCCAGTTGGCAGCGCGGGAACCCGGGTGTGCGGTGGTGCGGCACGGGCTTTATGAGGCAGGCTGGACTGCATTTCTGCCATAGCAACGCTTTTTTGCTCCTCAGTTAGGCCCAAGATTGCGGCTTTCTTTCCTTCCTGGATTGTGTCCAGGAATGTTATAGAGCGGTTTCTGTCTCCCGTGGGGTACTTACTCCTTCTTCTCCTGTGACCGGAGAACTCAGAAGCATAACCTCCGTGCATCCCAAGAAGGACACAGAACAAAACACAGATTCGTGGCACTGTCATGACAGGTGTCGGGATTCAGAAGGTCACGTTTGCCAGGCTGCGATAGGCACAGGGAGGTGCGCCCAGGGCACCCTGTTCCAGGGAGCTTGGCGTCGTGTGGCGTGGCGGCTTCCATCATACCGAAGGCCCCGGCAGGCGGAAGTGTCTGCGGTGTCCACAGTCACACCTGGCCAGTGCGGCAGCCTCAGCGCAGAGCTCCCTCGAAGCAGCCATGCTCGTGGTGCGGACGTGGAGGTGACGTTGGCCTTGTTGTTAAGCGGGGGACCAACACATCTCACCAAAAGAGGGACTGAACCCTTAGGGATGACAGAACACGAACGTCAGGAACCGAGCTTAGGTTGAGAGGGGACACAGGCCCCACCAAGTGGGCCCAGGAGGGAGACCATGGGGCTCCCTTCCCTCGGTCAGAGTCTGGAGGACCAGTCCCAGCAGTTTTTGAAGGAGTAGACGCGGGCCCAGCTCGGATCTGGTGGGGGTGTTAGGGAGGTCGTCTAGAGACTGTCACCAGCAGGGTCTTGAAAGGCAAGAGAGGACCATTAGCGGGGGAGGAGAGGCGTCTCAGGGTAAGGAAATAGCACAGAAAAGTCATGAAGGATAAAGGACTCCAGAAACCCTGTGTGACTGTGGTGTCGGTGTGTTAGGTGTGTGTGGCTTATGTGTGTGTGGTATGTCAAAAATGTGTTCTGTGCGCTGGGTTGCGTGTGCATGTGTGGTGTGTGAGCGTCTCGATGGACGTGTCCGGACAGGTTTCTCGTGCCGACCCCCGGCCCCCTCACGTGCCCTGGGCTCATGAATTCGGGGGCAGCAGATCCCTCACTGCCCCCTGACTCAGGAGTGGAACAGGATGTGATATGGCCAGAATGAGGCCTTGGAAAGCTCCTGCACTTGATAGATGAGATCCTGTGCAGGGATAGGCCTCTCAGGGCCACATGCTCCTCACACCCGCCTCTTCCTCTACCTCGGCCTTGGTGGTACCTCCGAGGGAGGGGGCAGGCTAGGGCGGTGGTGTCCGTCCTGACCTGGAGGGAGCGTGCCAGCCTGGGCTCCCAGTGGGTGCATCATCACCGGGAACTTTAGGATCGTCATCCAGCGTGAAGCAGGAAGTTGAGGGCCAGGACCCACCGGGAGTTCACTGAAAGGCCACCTTGGGAGCTGTTTCGTTCCAAGCTGAGGGCCACGTGGGTGGCCAGCAGCACCCTTAGGCTCTTTACCCACCCTGCCTGCCAGTTGGCTGCGGGGGCCCACGGGTGGGGGGGGGGCGACCCCGGCATTATGAGGCAGGCTGGACTCCATTGCTGCCAAAGCAACGTTTTGTTGCTCCTCAGTAAGGCCCAAGCCTGCGGCTTTCTATCCTGTCTGGAGTGTGACCAGGAATGTGGTGGAGCGGTTTCTGTCTCCCGTGCGGTACGTGTCTCCTTCTTCCCCTGTGACCAGAGAAATCGGAAGCGTAACCTCTGCGCATCCCAAGCAGGACACAGAACAAAACAGTGATTCGGGGCGCTGTCAGGACTAGTGACGGGGTTCAGAAGGCCACGTTTGCCAGGCTGTGATAGGAACATGCATGTGTGCCCAGGGCGCCCTGTTCCAGGGAACTTGGCGTGGTGTGACGTGGCGGCTTCCATCATACCGATGGCCCCGGCAAGCGGTAGAATCTGCGGTGTCCGCAGCCACACCAGGTCAGTGCGGCAGCCTCTGCGCAGAGCTCCCTCGAGTCGCCATGATCGTGGTGGGGATGTGGAGATGACGGTGGCCTTGTGGGAGCAGTGCGGGACTAACACATCTCACCAAAACAGGGACTGAACCCTTAGGGATGAAGGAACACGAACGTCAGGAACTGAGCTCGGGATGAGAGGGGACCCAGGCCCTACCAAGTGGGCCCAGAAGGGAGTGGTCTCCCTTCCCTCGGCCTGAGTTTGGAGGAGCAGTCCCGGCAGTTTGGGAAGGAGCAGACGCGGGCCCAGCTCGGATCTGGTGGGGGTGTTAGGGAGGTCGTCTAGAGACTGACACCAGCAGGGTCTTGAAACGCAAGAGAGGGCCATTAGCGGTGGGTGGAGAGGCAATTCCAGGCCAACGAAATAGCACAGAAAGGTCATGAAAGAGAAGGGAGTCCAGAAACCCTGTGTGCCTGTGCTGTGTGTGCTTGTGGTGTGTGTGCCTGTGGTGTGGGTTGTTGCGCGTGTGTGGTGTATGTGTGTGTGTTATGTCACAAATGTGTTCTGTGTGTTGGTTTTCGTGTGCAAGGGTGGTGTGTGAGCGTGTGGATGGATGTGTCCGCACAGTTTTTTCGTGCAGGCCACCCACACGTGCCTGGGCACGTGGTTTTTGGAGCAGATCCCTCACTGCTCATGGACTCAGGAGGTGAACACGATGTGAGATGGCCAAATGGGGGCCTTGGAAAGCTCCTGCACTTGATAGTTGAGACCCTGAGAGGGGAGAGGCCCCTCAGGCCCACATGCCCCTCACCCACGCCTCTTCCTCCACCTCGGGGTTGGTTGGATCCCCGAGGGAGGGGGCAGGCTCAGGACATTGGTGTCACGACCTAACCTGGAGGAAGCGTGCCAGCCTGGGCTCCCAGTGGGTGCATTATCTCGGGGAACTTTGGGATCGACATCGTGCGTGAAGCAGGAAGATGAGGGCCAGGACCCCCAGCGGGTAAATTGAAAGGCCATCTTGGGAGGCGTTTCAATCAAAGCTGAGGGCCACGTAGGTGGCCTGGAGCACCCTTAGGCTCTTTGCCCACCCTGCCTGCCACTTGGCTGCGGGGCCCCCAGGTGGGGCGGGTGGCAGCCCCGGCATTATGAGGCAGGCTGGACTCCCTTGCTGTCATAGCAACGTTTTGTTTCTCCTCAGTTAGGCCCAAGCCTGTGGCTCTATCCTGCCTGGAGTGTGACCAGGAATGTAGTGAGCGGTTTCTGTCTCCCGTGGGATACGTGTCTATTTCTTTTCTTATGACTGGAGAACTCAGAAGCGTAAACTCTGCGCATCCCAAGCAGGACACAGAACAAAACACAGATTCGGGGCACTGTCAGGTCCGGTGTCGGGTTTCAGAAGGTCACGTTTGCCAGGCTGTTATAGGAACAGGGGGGTGCGCCCAGGGCGCCCTGTTCCAGGGAGCTTGGCGTCGTGTGGCATAGCGGCTTCCATCATACCGACGTCCCCGGAAGGCGGAAGGGTCTGGGGTGTCCACAGACACACGGGGCCAGTGCGGCAGCCTCCGCACAGAGCTCCCTCGAGTCGGCCATGCTCGTGGTGGGGACGTGGAGGTGACGTTGGCCTTGTGAGAGCAGCGGGGCACCAACACATCTCACCAAAACAGGGACTGAACCCTTAGGGATGACGGAACACAATCGTCAGGAACCGAGCTTGGGCTGAGAGGGAACCCAGGCCCCAGCAAGTGGTCCAGGAAGGAGACCATGGGGCTCCCTTCCCTCTGTCTGAGTCTGGAGGACCAGTCACGGCAGTTTTGGAAGGAGTAGACGAGGGACCAGCTCGATAATTGTGGGGGTGTTAGGGAGGTAGTCTAGAGACTGACACCAGCAGAGTCTTGAAAGGCAAGAGAGGGCCATTAGCGGTGCGTGGAGAGGCGTCTCCAAGCCAACGAAATAGCACAGAAAGGTCATGAAGAAGAAAGGAGTCCAGAAACCCTGTGTGCCTGTGGTGTCTTTGCTTGTGGTGTGTGTGCCTTTGATGTGGGTGTGTTGCGAGTGTGTGGTGTATGTGTGAGTGGTATGTCACAAATGTGTTCTGTGTGGTTGGTTGCGTGTGCATGTGTGGTCTGTGAGCGTGTGGATGGACGTATCCGCACAGGTGTTTCGTGCGGGTCACCCACACATGCCGTCGGCACATGGTTTGTGGGGCAGAAGATCCTTCACTGCTCCCGAACTCAGGAGGGGAACAGGATATGAGATGGCCGAATGGAGCCTTGGAAAGCTGCTGCACTTGATAGTTGAGACCCTGAGCGGGGAGAGGCCCCTCAGGCCCACCGCCCCTCACCCCCGCCTCTTCCTCCACCTCGGCCTTGGTGGGATCTCCGAGGGAGGGGCAGGCTCAGGGCTTTGGTGTCCGACCTGACCTGGATGGAGTGTGCCACCCTGGGCCCCCAGTGGGTCCATCATCACGGGGAACATTTTGATCGTCATCCTGCGTGAAACAGGAAGTTGAGGGCCAGGACCCACCGCGGGTTCACTGAAAGGCCACCTTGGGAGGTGTTTCGGTCAAAGCTTAGGGCCACGTAATGGCCTGCAGCACCCTTAGGCTCTTTGCCAACCCTGCCTGCCACCTGGCTGTGGGGGCCCCCGGGTGGGGCGGGGGGCGGCCCCGGCTTTATGAGGCAGGCTGGACTCCATTGCTGCCATAGCAACGTTTTGTTGGTCCTCAGTTAGGCCCGAGGCTGCGGCTTTCTATCCTGCCTGGACTGTGACCAGGAAGGTAGTGGAGCGGTTTCTGTCTCCAGTGGAGGTACGGTGTCTCCTGCTTCTCCTGTGAGCGAAGAGCTCGGAAGCGTAATCTCTGCGCATCCCAGCAGGACACAGAACAAAACAGAGATTCGGGGCACTGTCAGGACCGGTGTCGGGTTTCAGAAGGTCACGCTTGCCAGGCTGTGATAGGAACAAGAAGGTGCGCCCAGGGCGCCCTGTTCCAGGGAGCTTGGCGTGGTGTGGCGGGGCCAGCTTCCTTCATTCCGACGGCCCCAGCAGGCGGCAGGGTCGGCGGTGTCCACATCCACACCGGGCCAGTGCGGCAGCCTCCGCCCAGAGCTCCCTCGCGTCGGCCATGCTCGTGGTGGGGACGTGGAGGTGACGTTGGCCTTGTGGGAGCAGTGCCGGACCAACACATCTCACCAAAACAGGAACTGAACCCTTAGGGATGACAGAACACGAACCTCAGGAACCGAGCTTGGGCTGAGAGGGGACCCAGCCCCCACCAAGTGGGCCCAGGAAGGTGACCTTGGGGCTCCCTTCCCTTGGCATGATTCTGTAGAACCAGTCCCGACAGTTTGGGAAGGAGTAGATGCGGGCCCAACACGGATCTGGTGGGGGTGTCAGGGAGGTCGTCTAGGGACTGACACCAGAAGGGGCTTGAAAGGTAAGAGAGGGGCATTAGCGGGGGTGGAGAGGCGGCTCAGGGCAAGGAAATAGCACAGAAAAGTCATGAATGATAAAGGAATCCAGAAACCCTGTGTGACTGTGGTGTGTGTGCTTTTGGTGTGTGTGACTGTGGTGTGGGTGTGTTGCGTGTGTGTGGTGTATGTGTGTGTGGTATGTAACAAATGTGTTCTGTGTGGTGGGTTGCGTGTGCATGGGTGGTGTGTGTGTGTTTGGATGGACGTGTCCCCACAGGTGTCACATGCGGGCCACTCACACGTGCCCTGGGAACGTGGTTCGGGGTCAGCAGTTCCCTCACTGCCCCCCGACTCAGGAGGGGAACAGGATGTGAGATGGCCAAATGGGGGCCTTGGAAAGTTCCTGTACTTGATAGTTGAGACCCTGAGCGTGGAGAGGCCCCACATGGCCACATGCCCCTCACCCCCTCCTCTTCCTCCACCTCGGCCTTGGTGATACCTCCAAGGGAGGGGGCAGCCTAGGGCGGTGGTGTCCGTCCTGACCTGTAGGGAGCGTGCCTGCCTGGGATCCCAGTGGGTGCATCATCACGGGAAACTTTGGGATCGACATCTCGCGTGTAACAGGAAGTTGAGGGCCAGGACCCACCGCGGGTTCACTGAAAGTCCACCTTGGTAGGTATTGTGGTCAAAGCTGAAGGCCACGTAGGTGGCCTGCAACACCCTTAGGCTATTTACCCACCCTGCCTGCCAGTAGGCTGCGGGGTCCCCCTGGTGGGCGGGGGGGCGGCGCCGCCTTTATGAGGCAGGCTGGATTCCATTGCTGCCATAGCATCGGGTTTTGTTGCTCCTCAGTTAGGCCCGAGCCTGCGGCTTTCTATCCTGCCTGGAGTGTGACCAGGAAGGTAGTGGAGCGGTTTCTGTCTCCCTTGGGGTACGTGTCTCCTTCTTCTCCTGTGACCCGAGAACTCGGAAGCGTAACCTCTGCGCATCCCAAGCAGGACACAGAACAAAACGTGATTCGGGGTGCTATGAGGACTGGTGTTGGGGTTCAGAAGGTCACATTTGCCAGGCTGTGATAGGAACAGGGACGTGCGCCCAGGACTCCCTGTTCCAGGGAGCTTGGCGTCGTGTGTCATGGGGTCTTCCATCATTCCGACAGCACCCGCAGGCGGCAGGGTCTGAGGTGTCCACAGCGACCGCGGGCCAGTGCGGCAGCCTCCGCGCAGAGCTCCCTCGAGTTGGCCATGCTCGTGGTGGGGACGTGGAGGTGACGTTGGCCTTGTGGGAGCAGCGCGGGACCAACACATCTCACCAAAACAGGACTGAACCCTTAGGGATGACGGAACATGAACGTCAGGAACCGAGCTTGGGCTGAGAGGGGACCCAGGCCCCACCAAGTGGGCCAAGGAGGGAGACCATGGGCTCCCTTCCCTCGCCTGAGTCTGGAGGAACAGTCCCGGCAGTTTGGAAGGAGAGACGCGGGCCCAGCTCGGATCTGGTGGGGTGTTAGGGAGGTCGTCTAGAGACTGACACCAGCAGGGTCTTGAAAGGCAAGAGAGGGCCATTAGCGGTGGGGTGGAGAGGCGGCTCCAGGCAACGAAATAGCACAGAAAGGTCATGAAGGAGAAAGGAGTCCAGAAACCCTGTGTGCCTGTGGTGTGTGTGCTTGTGGTGTGTGTGCCTGTGTGTGGTTGTGTTGCGTGTGTGTGTGTATGTGTGTGTGGGTGTCACAAATGTGTTCTGTGCGGTTGGTTGCGTGTTCATGTGTGGTGTGTGAGCATCTAGATGGACGTGTCCGCACACATGTCTCGTGCCGGTCCACGGCCCCCTCATGTGCCCTGGGCAAATGGATTCGAGGGCAGCACATCCCTCACCGCTGCCCGACTCAGGAGGGGAACCGGATGTGTTATGGCCAAATGGGGGCCTTGGAAAGCTCCTGCACTTGATAGTTGAGATTCTGACGGGAGAGGCCTCTCAGGGCCACATGCACCTCACCCCCGCCTATTCCTCCACCTCGGCCTTGGTAGTACCTCCGAGGGAGGGGGCAGGCTAGGGCGGTGATGTCCGACTGGACTTGGAGGGAGCGTGCCAGCCTCGGCTCCCAGTGGGTGCATCATCACGGGCAACTTTGGGATAAACATCCTGCGTGAAGCAGGAAGTTGAAGGCCAGGACCTACCGCGGGTTCAAAGAAAAGCCACCTTGGGAGGTGTTGCGGTCAAAGCTGAGAGCCACGTAGGTGGCCTGCAGCACCCCTAGGCTCTTTGCCCACCCTGCCCGCTAGTTGGCTGCGGGGTCCCCAGGGTGGAGGGGCGCGGCCCCGGCTTTATGAGGTGCGCTGGACTCCATTGCTTCCATAGCAACTGGTTTTGTTGCTCCTCAGTTAGGGCTGAACCTGCGGCTTTCTATCCCGTCTGCAGTGTGTCCAGGAAAGTAGTGGAGCGGTTTCTGTCACCCGTGGATGTAGGTGTCTCTTTCTTCTCCTGTGACCGGAGAACACGGAAGCATAAATTCTGCGCATCCGAAGCAGGACAACGAGAAAATCAGAGATTCGGAGCACTGTCAGGATCGGTGTAGGGGTTCAGAAGGTCACGTTTGCCAGGCTGTGATAGGAATAGGCAGGTGCGCCCAGGGCGCCCTGTTCCAGGGAGCTTGGCCTCGTGTGGGGTGGCGGCTTCCTGCATTCTGCTGGCCCCGGCAGGCGGCAGGGTCTGCGGTGTCCACAGCCACACCGGACCAGTGCAGCAGCCTCCGCGTAGAGCTCCCTTGAGCCGGCCATGCTCGTGGTGGGGACGTGGAGTTGACGTTGGCCTTGTGGGAGCTGCGCGGGATCAACACATCTCACCAAAAGAAGGACTGAACCCTTAGGGATGACGGAACACGAACGTCAGGACCTGAGCTTGGGCTGAGAGTGCACCCAGGCCCCACCAAGTGGGCCCAGGAGGAAGAACTTCGGCCTCCCTTCCCTCAGTCAGAGTCTGGAGGTCCAGTCCCCTCAGTTTGGGAAGGAGTAGACGCAGGCCCAGCTCGGATCTGGTGGGGGTGTTAGGGAGGTCGTCTAGGGACTGACACCAGCAGGGGCTTGAAAGTCAAGAGAGATCCATTAGTGGGGGGTGGAGAGGCAGCTCAGGGCAAGAAATAACACAGAAAGGTCATGAAGGAGAAAGGAGTCCAGAAACCCTGTGTGCCTGTGGTGTGGGTGTGTTGGGCGTGTGTGGGTATGTGTGTGTGGTAAGTCAGAAATGAGTTCTCTGCAGTGGGTTGCATGTGCATTTGTGGTGTGTGAGGGTCTGGATGGACGTGTCCGCACAGGTGTCTCGTGCCGACCCCCGGCCCCTCACGTGCCCTGGGCACATGGATTCAGGGGCAGCAGATCCCTCACTGCCCCCACTCAGAAGGGCAACAGGATGTGAGATGGCCAGATGGAGGCCTTGGAAAACTCCTGCACTTGATAGATGAGATCCTGAGCGGGATAGGCCTCTCAGGGCCACATGCCCCTCACACCCGCCTCTTCCTCCTCCTCGGCCTTGGTGGTACCTCTGAGGGAGGGGGCAGGCTAGGGCGGTGGTGTCCGACCTGACCTGGAGGGAGCGTGCCAGCCTGGGCTCCCAGTGGGTGCATCACGGGGAACTTTGGGATCGACATCTTGCGTGAAACAGGAAGTTGAGGGCCAGGACCTACTGCGGGTTCACTGAAAGTCCACCTTGGGAGGTATTGTGGTCAAAGCTGAGGCCACGTAGGAGGCCTGCAGCACCCTTAGGCTCTTTACCCACCCTGCCTGCCAGTTGGCTGTGGGGGACCCTGGGTGGGGCGGGCGGCTACTCAGGCTTCATGAGGCTCGCTGGACTCCATTGCTGCCATAGCAACGGTTTTGTTGCTCCTCAGTTAGACCCAAGCTGCAGCATTCTATCCGGCTGGAGTGTGACCAGGAAGTAGTGAGCGTTTCTGTCTCCCGTGGTGGTAGGTGTCTCCATCTTCTCCTGTGACCAGAGAACTCAAAAGCGTAACCTCTCCGCATCCCAAGCAGGACACAGAACAAAACAGTGTTTCGGGGCGCTATCAGGACTGGTGACGTGGTTCAGAAGGTCACGTTTGCCAGGCTGTGATAGGAACACGCAGGTGTGCGCAGGGCGCCCTGTTCCAGGAGGCTTGGCGTGGTGTGACGTGGCGGCATCCATCCTTCCGAAGGCCCCAGCAGGGGGCAGTGTCTGCAGTGTCCACAGCCACACCGGGCCAGTGCGGCAACCTCCACGCAGATCTCCCTCGAGTTGACCATGTTCGTTGTGGGGAAGTGGAGGTGACGGTGGCCTTGTGGGAGGAGCGCGGCACCAACAAATCTCACCAAAACTGGGACTGAACCCTTAGAGATGACGGAATACGAACGTGAGGAACCGAGCCTTGGGTTGAGAGGGGACCCAGGCCCCACAAAGTGGGCCAGGAGGGAGACCATGGGGCTCCCTTCCGTCGGCCTGAGTCTGGAGGACCAGTCCGGCAGTTTTGAAGGAATAGACGCGGCCCAGCTCGGATCTCGTGGGGGTGTTAGGGAGGTCGTCTAGAGACTGACACCAGCAGGGTCTTGAAAGGCAAGAGAGGGCCATTAGCGGTGCGTGGAGAGGCAGGCTCCAGGCCAACAAAATAGCACAGGAATGTCATGAAGGAGAAAGGAGTCCAGAAACCCTGTGTGCCTGTGGTGTGTGTGCTTGTGGTGTGTGTGCCTGTGGTGTGGGGTGTTGGCGTGTGTGGTGTATGTGTGTGTGGTATGTAACAAATGTGTTCTGTGTGGTGGGTTGCGTGTGCATGTGTGGTGTGTGCGCGTTTGGATGGACGTATCCGCACAGGTGTCTCGTACGGACCACCCACACGTGCCTTGGGCACGAGGAATTCTGGGGCAGCAGATCCCTCACTGCTCCCGGACTCAGGAGTGGAACAGGATGTGAGATGGCGAAATGGGGGACTTGGAAAGCTCCTGCACTTGATAGTTGAGACCCTGAGCGGGGAGAGGCCCCTCAGGGCCACATGCCCCTCTCCCTCGCCTCTTCCTCCACCTCGGTCCTTGGTGGGATCTCCGAGGGAGGGGGCAGGCTCATTGCGGTGGTGTCCGACCTGACCCGGAGGGAGCGTGCCAGACTGGGCTCCCAGGCGGTGCATCAACACGGGGAACTTTAGGATCGACATCCTGCTGTGAAGCAAGAAGTTGAGGTCCAGGACCCACCGCGGGTTAAAAGAAAGGCCACCTTGGGAAGTGTTACGGTCAAAGCTGAGGGCCACATAAGTGGCCTGCAGCACCCCTAGGCTCTTTGCCCACCGTGCCCGCAACTTGCCTGCAGGGGCATCCGGGTTGAGGTAGTCGGTCCTGGCTTTTTGAGGCACGCTGGACTCCATTGCTGCCATTGCAACGGGTTCTGCTGTTCCTCAGTTAGGCCCAAGCTTGCGGCTTTCTATCCTGTCTGGAGTGTGACCAGGAATGTAGTGGAGCGGTTCCTGTCTCCCGTGGGGTACGTGTCTCCTTCTTCTCCTGTGACCGGAGAACTCGGAAGCGTAACCTCTGTGCATCCCAAGCAGGACACAGAACAAAACAGAGATTCGGGGCACTGTTAGGACCCGTGTCGGGGTTGAGAAAGTCACGTTTGCCAGGCTGTGATAGGAACAGGGAGGTGTGCCCAGGGCTCCCTGTTCCAGGGAGCTTGGCGTCGTGTGGCTTGGCGTCTTTCATCATACCGAAGGCCCAAGCAGGTGGCAGGGTCGGCGGTGTCCACAGCCCAACCGGGCCAGTGCGGCTGCCTCCGCGCAGAGCTCCCTCGAGTCGGCCATGTTCGTGGTGGGGACGTGGAGATGACGGTGGCCTTGTGGGAGCAGCCCGGAACCAACACATGTCACCAAAACAGGGACTGAACCCTTAGGGATGACGGAACACGAACGTCAGGAACCGAGCTTGTGCGAGAGGGGACCCAGGCCCCAACAAGTGGGCCCAGGAGGGAGACCATGTGGCTCCCCTCCCTCGGCCAGAATCTGGAGGACAAGTCCCGGCAATTTGGGAAGTAGTAGACAGGGCCCCAGCTTGGATCTGGAGGGGGTGTTAGGGAGGTCGTCTAGGGACTTACACCAGCAGGGGCTTGAAAGGCAAGAGAGGACCATTAGCGGGGGGTGGAGAGGCAGCTCAAGGCAAGGAAATAGCACAGAAAAGTTATGAAGGAGAAAGGAGTCCAGAAATCCTGTGTGCCTGTGGTGTGGGTGTGTTGCACGTGTGTGGCGTATGTGTGTGTGGTATGTCACAAATGTGTTCTGTGCGGTGGGTTGCATGTGCATGTGTGGTGTGTGAGCGTGTGGATGGACGTGTCCGCACAGGTGTCTCGTGTGGGCCACCCACACGTGCCCTGGGCACATGGCTTTTGTGGCAGCAGATCCGTCACTGCTCCCGGACTCAGAGGGGAAAGATGCTCAGATGACCAAATGGGGGCCTTGGAAATCTCTTGCACTTGATAGTTGAGACCCTGAGCAGGAGAGGTCCCACATGGCATATGCCCGTCACCCCCGCCTCTTCTCCACCTCGGCCTTGGTGGGACTCTCCGAGGGAGGGGGCAGGGTTCAGGGCGTTGGTGTCCGACCTGACCTGGAGTGAGAGTGTCAGCCTGGGCTCCCGGTGGGTGAATCATAACGGGGAACTTTGGATCGACATCCTGCGTGAAGCAGAAAGTTGAGGGCCAGGATCCACCGCGGGTTCAATGAAATGCCACCTTGGGAGTAGTTTCGGTCAAAGCTGAGGGCCACGTAGGTGGCCTGCAGCCCCCTAGGCTCTTTGCCCACCCTACCTGCCAGTTGGCTGCGGAGGCCCCCAGGTGGGGCGGGGGGCGGCCTCGGCTTTATGAGGCAGGCTGGACTCCATTGCTGCCATAGCACGTTTTGTTGCTCCCTCAGTTAGGCCCAAGCCTGCGGCTTTCTATCCTGCCTTGAGTGTGACCAGGAATGTAGTGGAGCGGTTTCTGTCTCCCGTGCGGTACGGTGTCTCCTTCTTCTCCTGTGACCGGAGAACTCGGAAGCGTAAACTCTGCGCATCCCAAGCAGGACACAGAACAAAACAGAGATTCGGGGCACTGTCACGGCCGGTGTCGGGTTCAGAAGGTCACGTTTGCCAGGCTGTGATAGGAACAGGAGGTGCGCCCAGGGACGCCCTGTTCCAGGGAGCTTGGCGTCGTGTGGCGTGGCGGCTTCCATCATTCCGACGGCCCTGCAGGCGGCAGGATCTGCGGTGTCCACAGCGACCCCGGGCCAGTGCGGCAGCCTCCGCGCAGAGCTCCCTCGAGTAGGCAATGCTCGTGGTGGGGACGTAGAGGTGTCGGTGGCCTTGTGGGAGCAGCACGGCACCAAAACATCTCACCAAAACAGGGACTGAACCCTTAGGGATGACGGAACTCGAACGTCAGGAACCGAGGTTGGGCTGAGAGGGAACCCAGGCCCACCAAGTGGGCCCAGAAAGGAGTGGTCTCCCTTTCCTCGGCCTGAGTCTGGAAGACCAGTCCTGACAGTTTGGGAAGTAGTAGACAAGGGCCCAGCTCGGATCTCGTGAGGGTTTTAGGGAGGTCGTCTAGGGATGACACCAGCAGGGGCTTGAAAGGCAAGAGAGGGCCATTAGCAGGGGCTGGAGAGGCAGCTCAGGGCAAGGAAATAGCACAGAAAGGTCATGAAGGAGAAAGGAGTCCAGAAACCCTGTGTGACTGTGGTGTGCGTGTGTTCGGCCTGTGTGGAGTATGTGTGTGTGGTATGTCACAAATGTGTTCTTTGCGGTGGGTTGCGTGTGAATGTGTGGTGTGTGAGCGTCTGTGATGGACGTGTCCGCACAGGTGTCTCGTGCCGACCCCTGGCCCCCTCACGTGCCTGGGCACATGGATTCGGGGCAGCAGATCCCTCACTGCCCCCTACTCAGAAGGGCAACAGGATGTGAGATGGCCAGATGGAGGCCTTGGAAAGCTCCTACACTTGATAGATGAGATCCTGAGCGGGGATAGGCCTCTCAGGGCCACATGCCCCTCACACCCGCCTCTTCCTCCTCCTCGGCCTTGGTGGTACCTCGAGGGAGGGGGCAGGCTAGGGCGGTGGTGTCCGACCTGACCTGGAGGGAGCGTGCCAGCCTGGGCTCCCAGTGGGTGCATCAGCACGGGGAACTTTGGGATCGACATCTGCGTGAAGCAGGAAGTTGAGGGCCAGGACCCACTGCGGGTTCACTGAAAGTCCACCTTCGGGAGGTATTGTGGTCAAAGCTTGAGGGCCACGTAGGAGGCCTGCAGCACCCTTAGGCTCTTTGCCCACCTTGCCTGCCAGTTGGCAGCGCGGGACCCCGGCTGGTGCGGTGGTGGGCCCGGCTTTATGAGGCATGCTGGACTGCATTTCTGCCATAGCAACGCTTTTGTTGCTCCTCAGTTAGGCCGAAGCCTGCGGCTTCCTATCCTTCCTGGATTGTGACCAGGAACTGTATAGAGCGGTTTCTCTCTCCCATGGGTACATGTCTCCTTCTTCTCCTGTGACCGGAGAACTCAGAACGCATAACCTCCGTGCCATCCCAAGCAGGACACAGAACAAAACAGAGATTCGGGCACTGTCATGACAGGTGTCGGGGATTCAGAAGGTCACGTTTGCCAGGCTGCTGATAGGCAGAGGGAGGTGCGCCCAGGGACGCCCTGTTCCAGGGAGCTTGGCGTCGTGTGGCGTGGCGGCTTCCATCATACCGACGGCCCCCGGCAGGCGGCAGTGTCTGCGGTGTCCACAGTCGACCCCGGGCCAGTGCGGCAGCCTCAGCGCAGAGCTCCCTCGAATCGGCCATGCTCATGGTGGGGACGTGGAGGTGACGTTGGCCTTGTGGGAGCAGCGCGGGACAACACATCTCACCAAAACAGGGACTGAACCCTTAGGGATGACCGAACACGAATCAGGAACCGAGCTTGGGCTGAGAGGGGACCCAGGCTCCCCAAGTGGGCCCCGGAGGGAGACCATGGGGCTCCCTTCCCTCGGCATGAGTCTGAACCAGTCCCGACAGTTTGGAAGGAAGAGATGCGGCCCAGCTCGGATCTGGTGGGTGTTAGGGAGGTCGTCTAGGGACTGACACCAGCAGGGGCTTGAAAGGCAAGAGAGGGCCATTAGCGGGGGTGGAGAGGCGGCTCAGGGCAAGGAAATAGCACAGAAAGGTCATGAAGGATAAAGGAGTCCAGAAACCCTGTGTGCTGTGGCGTGGGTGTGTTGGGCGTGTGTCGTATGTGTGTGTGGCATGTCACAAATGTTTCTGTGCGGTGGGTTGCGTGTGCATGTGTGGTGTGTGAGCGTCTGGATGGACGTGTCCGCACAAGTTTCTCGTGCCGACCCCCGGCCCCCTCACGTGCCCTGGGCTCATGAATTCGGGGGCAGCAGATCCCTCACTGCCCCCTGACTCAGGAGTGGAACAGGATGTGATATGGCCAGAATGAGGCCTTGGAAAGCTCCTGCACTTGATAGATGAGATCCTGTGCAGGGATAGGCCTCTCAGGGCCACATGCTCCTCACACCCGCCTCTTCCTCTACCTCGGCCTTGGTGGTACCTCCGAGGGAGGGGGCAGGCTAGGGCGGTGGTGTCCGTCCTGACCTGGAGGGAGCGTGCCAGCCTGGGCTCCCAGTGGGTGCATCATCACCGGGAACTTTAGGATCGTCATCCAGCGTGAAGCAGGAAGTTGAGGGCCAGGACCCACCGGAGAGTTCACTGAAAGGCCACCTTGGGAGCTGTTTCGTTCCAAGCTGAGGGCCACGTGGGTGGCCAGCAGCACCCTTAGGCTCTTTACCCACCCTGCCTGCCAGTTGGCTGCGGGGGGCCCACGGGTGGGGGGGGGGCGACCCCGGCATTATGAGGCAAGCTGACTCCATTGCTGCCAAAGTAACGTTTTGTTGCTCCTGAGTTAGGCCCAATCCTGCGGCTTTCTTTCCTTCCTGGAGTGTGACCAGAATGTGGTGAGCCGTTTCTCTTTCCCGTGCGGTATGTGTCTCCTTCTTCTCCTCTGACCAGAGAACTCGGAAGCGTAACCTCTGCGCATCCCAAGCAGGACACAGAAAAAACAGAGTTTCGGGGCACTGACAGGACCGGTGACGGGGTTCAGAATGTCACGTTTGCCAGGCTGTGATAGGAACAGGGATGTGTGCCCAGGGCGCCCTGTTCCAGGGAACTTGGCGTCGGTGTGGCGTGGCGGCCTCCATCATACCGACCGCCCCGGCAGGCGGCAGAGTCTGCGGTGTCCACAGCCACACCGGGCCAGTGCGGCAGCCTCCGCGCAGAGCTCCCTGGAGTCGCCATGCTCGTGTTGGGACGTGGAGATGACGTTGGCCTTGTGGGAGCAGCGCGGGACCAACACATCTCACCAAAACAGGGACTGAACCCTTAGGGATGACGGAACACGAACGTCAGGAACCTGAGCTTGGGACTGAGAGGGGACCCAGGCCGCACCGAAGTGGTCCCAGAAGGGAGTGGTCTCCCTTCCCTCGGCCTGAGTCTGGAGGACCAGTCCCGGCAGTTTGGGAAGGAGTAGACGCGGGCCCAGCTCGGATCTGGTGGGGGTGTTAGGGAGGTCGTCTAGAGACTGACACCAGCAGGGTCTTGAAAGGCAAGAGAGGGCCATTAGCGGTGGGTGGAGAGGCGGCTCCAGGCCAACGAAATAGCACAGAAAGGTCATGAAGGAGAAAGGAGTCCAGAAACCCTGTGTGCCTGTGGTGTGTGTGCTTGTGGTGTGTGTGCCTGTGGTGTGGGTGTGTTGCGCGTGTGTGGTGTATGTGTGTGTGGTATGTCACAAATGTGTTCTGTGTGGTGGGTTGCGTGTGCATGTGTGGTGTGTGAGCGTGTGGATGGACGTGTCCGCACAGGTGTCCCATGCGGGCCACCCACACTTGCCCTGGGAACGTGGTTTCAGGGGCAGCATATCCCTCACTGCCCCCCGACTCAGAAGGGGATCAGGATGTGTGATGGCCAAATTGGGGCCTTCGAAATCTCCTGCACTTGATAGTTGAGACCCTGAGCAGGGAGATGCCACTCAGGGCCACATGCCCCTCACCCCCGCCTCTTCCTCCACCTCGGCCTTGGTGGAATCTCTGAGGGAGGAGGCAGGCTCAGGGCGTTGATGTCCGACCTGACCTGGATGGAGCGTGCCAGCCTGGGCTCCCAGTGGGTGCATAATGACGGGGAACTTTGGATCAACATCCTGCGTGAAGCAGGATTTTGAGGGCCAGGACCCACCGCGGGTTCACTGAAAGGCCACCTTGGGAGGTGTTTCGGTCAAATCTGAGGGCCACGTAGGTGGCCTGCAGCACCCCTAGGCTTTTACCCACCCTGTCTTCCAGGTGGTTGTGGGGCCCCGGGTGGGGCGGGGGGCGGGCCCCGGCATTATGAGGCAGGCTGGACTCCATTGTTGCCATAGCAACCTTTTGTTGCTCCTCAGTTAGGCCCAAGACTACGGCTTTCTATCCTGCCGGGAGTGTGACCAGGAATGTAGTGGAGCGGTTTCTGTCTCCCGTGGGATACGTGTCTCCTTCTTCTCTTGTGACCTGTGAAATCGGAAGTGTAACCTCTGCACATCCCAAGCAGGGCACAGAACAAACAGAGATTCGGGGCACTATCAGGACAGGTGTTGAGGTTTAGAAGGTCACGTTTGCCAGGCTGTGATAGGAACAAGAAGGTGCGCTCAGGGTGCCCTGTTCCAGGGAGCTTGGCGTCGTGTGTCGTGGCAGCTTCCATCATACCGACAGCCCCGCAGGCGGCAGGGTCTGCGATGCCCACATCCACACGGGGCCAGTGCGGCAGCCTCCGTGCAGAGCTCCCTCGAGTTGGCCATGCTCGTGCTGGGGACGTGGAGATGACGGAGGCCTTGTGGAAGCAGCGCGGCACCAACACAACTCACCAAAACAGGGACTGAACCCTTAGGGATGACGGAACACAATCGTCAGGAACAGAGCTTGGGCTGAGAGGGACCCAAGGCCCCAGCAAGTAGGCCCGGAAGGAGACCATGGGGCTCCCTTCCCTCTGCCTGAGTCTGGAGGACCAGTCCTGGCAGTCTGGAACGAGTAGAGGCTGGCCCAGCTCAGATCTTGTGGGGGTGTTAGGGAGGTCGTCTAGAGACTGACACCAGCAGGATCTTGAAAGGCAAGAGAGGGCCATTAGCGGTGGGTGGAGAGAGGCTCCAAGCCAACGAAATAGCACAGAAAGGTCATGAAGAGAAAGGAGTCCGAAACCCTGTGTGCCTGTGGTGTGTGTGCTTGTGGTGTGTGTGCCTTTGATGTGGGTGTGTTGCGAGTGTGTGGTGTATGTCGTGAGTGGTATGTCACAAATGTGTTCTGTGTGGTGGGTTGCGTGTGCATGTGTGGTGTATGAGCGTGTGGATGGAGTGTCCGCACGGGTGTTCTCGTGCGGGTCACCCACACATGCCGTCGGCACATGGTTTGTGGGGCAGAAGATCCCTTCACTGCTCCCGAACTCAGGAGGGGAACAGGATATGAGATGGCCGAATGGAGCCTTGGAAAGCTGCTGCACTTGATAGTTGAGACCCTGAGCGGGGAGAGGCCCCTCAGGCCCACCGCCCCTCACCCCCGCCTCTTCCTCCACCTCGGCCTTGGTGGGATCTCCGAGGGAGGGGCAGGCTCAGGGCTTTGGTGTCCGACCTGACCTGGATGGAGTGTGCCACCCTGGGCCCCCAGTGGGTCATCATCACGGGGAACATTTTGGATCGTCATCCTGCGTGAAACAGGAAGTTGAGGGCCAGGACCCACCGCGGGTTCACTGAAAGGCCACCTTGGGAGGTGTTTCGGTCAAAGCTTAGGGCCACGTAATGGCCTGCAGCACCCTTAGGCTCTTTGCCAACCCTGCCTGCCACTTGGCTGTGGGGGCCCCCGGGTGGGGCGGGGGGCGGCCCCAGCTTTATGAGGCAGGCTGAACTCCATTGCTTCCATAGCAACGTTTTGTTGCTCCTCAGTTAGGCCCGAGCCTGCGGCTTTCTATCCTGCCTGGACTGTGACCAGGAAGGTAGTGGAGCGGTTTCTGTCTCCTGTGGAGGTAGTTGTCTCCTGCTTCTCCTGTGAGCGGAGAGCTCGGAAGCGTAATCTCTGCGCCTCCCAAGCAGGACACAGAACAAAACAGAGATTCGGGGCACTGTCAGGACCGGTGTCGGGGTTCAGAAGGTCATGTTTGCCACGCTGTGATAGGAACAAGAATGTGCGCCCAGGGCGCCCTGTTCCAGGGAGTTTGGCGTGGTGTGGCGTGGCGACGTCCTTCCTTCCGACGGCCCCAGCAGGCGGCAGTGACGGAGGTGTCCACAGCCACACTGGGCCAGTGCTGCAGCCTCCACGCAGAGCTCCCTCGAGTCGGCCATGCTTGTGGTGGGGACGTGGAGGTGACGGTGACCTTGTGGGAGTAATGCCGGGAGCAACACATCTCACCAAAACAGGGACTGAACCCTTAGGGATGACCCGAACACGAACTGTCAGGAACCGAGCTTGGGCTGAGAGGGGACCCAGGCTCCACCAAGTGGGCCCAGGAGGAGACCATGGGGCTCCCTTCCCTCGGCATGAGTCTGATGCCAGTCCCGACAGTTTGGGAAGGAGTAGATGCTGGCCCAACTCGGATCTGGTGGGTTGTTAGGGAGGTCGTCTAGGGACTGACACCAGAAGGGGCTTGAAAGGCAAGAGAGGGCCATTAGCGGGGGTGGAGAGGCGGCTCAGGGCAAGGAAATAGCACAGAAAGGTCATGAAGGATAAAGGAGTCAGAAACCCTGTGTGACTGTGGGTGGGTGTGTTGGGCGTGTGTCGTATGTGTGTGTGGATGTCACAAATGTGTTCTGTGAGGTGGGTTGCGTGTGCATGTGTGGTGTGTGAGCGTCTGGATGGACGTGTCCGCACAAGTGTCTCGTGCCGTCCCCCGGCCCCCTCACGTGCCCTGGGCACGTGGATTCGGGGTCAGCAGATCCCTCACTGCCCCCCGACTCAGGAGGGGAACAGGATGTGAGATGGCCAAATGGGGGCCTTGGAAAGCTCCTGTACTTGATAGTTGAGATCCCTGAGCGTGGAGAGGCCCCACATGGCCACATGCCCCTCACCCCCTCCTCTTCCTCCACCTCGGCCTTGGTGGTACCTCCAAGGGAGGGGGCAGCCTAGGGCGGTGGTGTCCGTCCTGACCTGTAGGGAGCGTGCCAGCCTGGGATCCCAGTGGGTGCATCATCACGGGAACTTTGGGATCGACATCTCGCGTGAAACAGGAAGTTGAGGGCCAGGACCCACCGCGGGTTCACTGAAAGTCCACCTTGGTAGGTATTGTGGTCAAAGCTGAGGCCACGTAGGTGGCCTGCAGCACCCTTAGGCTCTTTACCCACCCTGCCTGCCAGTAGGCTGCGGGGTCCCCCTGGTGGGCGGGGGGCGGCGCCGCCTTTATGAGGCAGGCTGGATTCCATTGCTGCCATAGCATCGGGTTTTGTTGCTCCTCAGTTAGGCCCGAGCCTGCGGCTTTCTATCCTGCCTGGAGTGTGACCAGGAAGGTAGTGGAGCGGTTTCTGTCTCCCTTGGGGTAGTGTCTCCTTCTTCTCCTGTGACCCGAGAACTCGGAAGCGTAACCTCTGCGCATCCCAAGCAGGACACAGAACAAAACGTGATTCGGGGTGCTATGAGGACTGGTGTTGGGGTTCAGAAGGTCACATTTGCCAGGCTGTGATAGGAACAGGGACGTGCGCCCAGGACTCCCTGTTCCAGGGAGCTTGGCGTCGTGTGTCATGGGGTCTTCCATCATTCCGACAGCACCCGCAGGCGGCAGGGTCTGAGGTGTCCACAGCGACCGCGGGCCAGTGCGGCAGCCTCCGCGCAGAGCTCCCTCGAGTTGGCCATGCTCGTGGTGGGGACGTGGAGGTGACGTTGGCCTTGTGGGAGCAGCGCGGGACCAACACATCTCACCAAAACAGTGAATGAACCCGTAGTGATGACGGAACATGAACGTCAGGAACCGAGCTAGGGCTGAGAGGGGACCAAGGCCCCACCAAGTGTGCCCAGGATGGAGACCATGGTCTGCCTTCCCTCGGCCAGAGTCTGGAGGAACAGTCCCGGCAGTTTTGGAAACAGAAGACGCGGGCCCAGCTCGGATTTGCTGGGGGTATTAGGAAGGTCGACTAGGGACTGACACCAGCAGGGGCTTGAAAGGCAAGAGAGGGTTATTAGCGGGGGGTGGGGAGGCGGCTCATGGCAAGGAAATAGCAAAGAAAGGTCATGAAGGAGAAAGGAGTCCAGAAACCCTGTGTGCCTGTGGTGTGGGTGTGTTGGTCGTGTGTGGAGTATGTGTGTGGTATGTCACAAATGTGTTCTGTGCGGTTGGTTGCGTGTTCATGTGTGGTGTGTGAGCATCTAGATGGACGTGTCCGCACACATGTCTCGTGCCGGTCCACGGCCCCCTCATGTGCCCTGGGCAAATGGATTCGAGGGCAGCACATCCCTCACCGCTGCCCGACTCAGGAGGGGAACCGGATGTGTTATGGCCAAATGGGGGCCTTGGAAAGCTCCTGCACTTGATAGTTGAGATTCTGACGGGGAGAGGCCTCTCAGGGCCACATGCACCTCACCCCCGCCTCTTCCTCCACCTCGGCCTTGGTAGTACCTCCGAGGGAGGGGGCAGGCTAGGGCGGTGATGTCCGACTGGACTTGGAGGGAGCGTGCCAGCCTCGGCTCCCAGTGGGTGCATCATCACGGGCAACTTTGGGATAAACATCCTGCGTGAAGCAGGAAGTTGAAGGCCAGGACCTACCGCGGGTTCAAAGAAAAGCCACCTTGGGAGGTGTTGCGGTCAAAGCTGAGAGCCACGTAGGTGGCCTGCAGCACCCCTAGGCTCTTTGCCCACCCTGCCCGCTAGTTGGCTGCGGGGTCCCCAGGGTGGAGGGGCGCGGCCCCGGCTTTATGAGGTGCGCTGGACTCCATTGCTTCCATAGCAACTGGTTTTGTTGCTCCTCAGTTAGGGCTGAACCTGCGGCTTTCTATCCCGTCTGCAGTGTGTCCAGGAAAGTAGTGGAGCGGTTTCTGTCACCCGTGGATGTAGGTGTCTCTTTCTTCTCCTGTGACCGGAGAACACGGAAGCATAAATTCTGCGCATCCGAAGCAGGACAACGAGAAAATCAGAGATTCGGAGCACTGTCAGGATCGGTGTAGGGGTTCAGAAGGTCACGTTTGCCAGGCTGTGATAGGAATAGGCAGGTGCGCCCAGGGCGCCCTGTTCCAGGGAGCTTGGCCTCGTGTGGGGTGGCGGCTTCCTGCATTCTGCTGGCCCCGGCAGGCGGCAGGGTCTGCGGTGTCCACAGCCACACCGGACCAGTGCAGCAGCCTCCGCGTAGAGCTCCCTTGAGCCGGCCATGCTCGTGGTGGGGACGTGGAGTTGACGTTGGCCTTGTGGGAGCTGCGCGGGATCAACACATCTCACCAAAAGAAGGACTGAACCCTTAGGGATGACGGAACACGAACGTCAGGACCTGAGCTTGGGCTGAGAGTGCACCCAGGCCCCACCAAGTGGGCCCAGGAGGAAGAACTTCGGCCTCCCTTCCCTCAGTCAGAGTCTGGAGGTCCAGTCCCCTCAGTTTGGGAAGGAGTAGACGCAGGCCCAGCTCGGATCTGGTGGGGGTGTTAGGGAGGTCGTCTAGGGACTGACACCAGCAGGGGCTTGAAAGTCAAGAGAGATCCATTAGTGGGGGGTGGAGAGGCAGCTCAGGGCAAGAAATAACACAGAAAGGTCATGAAGGAGAAAGGAGTCCAGAAACCCTGTGTGCCTGTGGTGTGGGTGTGTTGGGCGTGTGTGGTGTATGTGTGTGTGGTAAGTCAGAAATGAGTTCTCTGCAGTGGGTTGCATGTGCATTTGTGGTGTGTGAGGGTCTGGATGGACGTGTCCGCACAGGTGTCTCGTGCCTCCCCCGGCCTCCTCACGTGCCCTGGGTAAATGGATTCCAGGGCAACCCATCCCTCACTGCCCCACGACTCAGGAGGGGAATAGGATGTGTTATCGCCAAATGGGGGCCTTGGAAAGCTCCTGCACTTGATAGTTGAGATCCTGAGCGGGGAGAGGCCTGGTAGGGCCACCTTCCTCCCCCTAGGCCTTGGTGGGACCTCCGAGGGAGGGGGCAAGATCAGGGCGGTGTTGTCCGACCAGACCTGGAGCGAGCATGCCAGCCTCGGCTCCCAGTGGGTGCATCATCAGGGGGAACTTTGGGATCCACATCCTGCGTTTAGCAGGAAGTTGAGGGCCAGGACCTACCACGGGTTCAAAGAAAGGCCACCTTGGTAGATGTTGCGGTCAAATCTGAGGGCCACGTAGGTGGCCTTCAGCATCCCGAGGCATTTTGCCCACACTGCCCGCTAGTTGGCTGCGGGGGCCCCCGGGTGGAGGGGGCTTCCCCGGCTTTATGAGGCGTGCTGGACTCCATTGCTGCCATAGCAACTGGTTTTGTTGCTCCTCAGTTAGGCCAGAGTCTGCCGCTTTCTATCCCGTCTGGAGTGTGGCCAGGAAGATAGTGGAGCTCTTTCTGTCTCCCGTGGAGGTAGGTGTCTCTTTCTTCCCCTGTGACCGGAGAACTCCGAAACAAAACCTCTGCGCATCCCAAGCAGGACACAGCGCCAAACAGAGATTTGGAGCACTATCAGGATCGGTGTCGGGGTTCAGAAGGTCACGTTTGTCAGGCTGTGATAGGAACAGGCAGGTGCGCCCAGGGCGCACTGTTCCAGGGAGCTAGGCGTGGTGTGGCGTGGCGGCTTCCATCATTCCGACGGCCCCGACAGGCGGCTGGGTCTGCGGTGTCCACGGCCACAACGGACCAGTGCGGCAGCCTCTGCGCAGAGCACCCTCAAGTCGGACATGCTCGTGGTGGGGAAGTGGAGGTGACGGTGGCCTTGTGGGAGCAGCGCGGCACCAACAAATCTCACCAAAACTGGGACTGAACCCTTAGAGATGACGGAATACGAACGTGAGGATCCGACCTTGGTTTGAGAGGGGACCCAGGCCCCACCAAGTGGGCCAGGAGGGAGACCATGGGGCTCCCTTCCGTCGGCCTGAGTGAGGAGGACCAGTCCGGCAGTTTTTGAAGGAATAGACGCGGGCCCAGCTCGGATCTCGTGGGGGTGTTAGGGAGGTCGTCTAGAGACTGACACCAGCAGGGTCTTGAAAGGCAAGAGAGGGCCATTAGCGGTGCGTGGAGAGGCGGCTCCAGGCCAACAAAATAGCACAGGAATGTCATGAAGGAGAAAGGAGTCCAGAAACCCAGTGTGCCTGAGGTGTGTGTGCTTGTGGGATGTGTGCCTGTGGTGTGGGGGTGTTGGGCGTGTGTGGTGTATGTGTGTGTGGTATGTAACAAATGTGTTCTGTGTGGTGGGTTGCGTGTGCATGTGTGGGGTGTGCGCGTTTGGATGGACGTGTCCACACAGGTGTCTCATGCGGGCCACCCACACGTGCCCTGGGAACGTGGTTTCGGGGGCAGCAGATCCTTCACTGCCCCCCGACTCAGGAGGGGATCAGGGTGTGTGATGGCCAAATGGGGGTCTTGGAAATCTCCTGCACTTGATAGTTGAGACCCTGATCGGGGACAGACCAATCAGGGCCACATGCCCCTCTCCCTCGCCTCTTCCTCCACCTCGGCCTTGGTGGGACCTCTGAGGGAGGGGGCAGGATCAGGGCGGTGGTGTCCGACCTGACCTGGAGGGAGCGTGCAAGCCTGGGCTCCCAGGGGTTGTATCATCATGGGGAACTTTGGGATCGACATCCTGCGTGAAGCAGGATGTTGAGGGCCAGGACACACCGTGGTTTCAATGACAGGCCACCTTGGGAGGTGTTTCGGTCAAAGCTCAGGGCCACGTAAGTGGCCTGCAGCACCCTTAGGCTCTTTGCCCACCCTGCCCGCCAGTCGGCTGCGGGGGCTTCTGGGTTGAGGGGGTAGGCCCCGGCTTTTTGAGGCACGCTGGACTCCATTGCTCCCATAGCAACGGGTTTTGTTGATCCTCAGTTAGGCCCATGCCAGCGGCTTTCTATCCTTCCTGGAGTGTGACCAGGAAGGTATTGGAGCGGTTTCTGTCTCCCGTGAGGTACGTGTCTCCTGCCTCTCCTGTGACCAGAGAACTCAGAAGCGTGACCTGTGCGCATCCCAAGCAGGACACAGAACAAAACGGAGATTCGGGGCGCTGTCAGAACCGGTGTCGGGGTTCAGAAGGTCTCGTTTGCCAGGCTGTGATAAGAACAAGCAGGTGCGCCCAGGGCGCCCTGTTCCAGGGAGCTTGGCGTCCTGTGGCATGGCGAAATCCATCCTTCAGACGGCCCCGGCAGGCGGCAGGTTCGGGGGTGTCCACAGCCACACCGGGCCAGTGCGGCAGCATCCGCGCATGGCTCCCTCGAATCAGACATTCTTGTGGTGGGGACGTGGAGGTGACGGTGGCCTTGTGGGAGCAGCTCGGCACCAACATATGTCACCAAAACAGGGACTGAACCCTTAGGGATGACAGAAAACGAATGTCAGGATCCGAGCTTGGGTTGAGAGGGGACCCAGGCCCCAACAAGTGGGCCAAGAAGGGAGACCATGTGGCTCCCCTCCCTCGGCCAGAGTCTGGAGGACCAGTCCCGGCAGTTTGGGAAGGAGTAGACGCGGGCCCAGCTTGGATCTGGAGGGGTGTTAGGGATGTCGTCTAGAGAATGACACCAGCAGGGGCTTGAAAGGCAAGAGAGGGCCATTAGCGAGGGGAGGAGAGGCGGCTCAGGTCAAGGAAATAGCACAGAAAGGTCATGAAGGATAAAGGAGTCCAGAAACCCTGTGTGCCTGTGGTGTGGGAGTGTTGGGCGTGTGTGGCGTATGTGTGTGTGGTATGTCACAAATGTGTTCTGTGTGGTGGGTTGCGTGTGCATGTGTGGTGTGTGAGCGTGTGAATGGACGTGTCCGCACAGTTGTCTCGTGAGGGCTACCCACACGTGCCCTGGGCATGTCGTTTTTGGGGAAGCAGATCCCTCACTGCTCCCGACTCACGAGGGTATTAGGATGTGAGATGGCCAAATGGGGGCCTTGGAAACTTCCTGCACTTGATAGTTGAGACCCTGAGCGGGGAGAGGCCCCACATGGCCACATGCCCCTCACCCCGCCTCTTCCTCCACCTCGGCCTTGGTGGGATCTCCGAAGGAGGGACCAGGCTCAGGGTGGTGGAGTCCGACCTGACCTGGAGGGAGCGTGCCAGCCTGGGCTCCCATTGGGTGCATCATCACGGGGAACTTTAGGATCGTCATCCTGCGTGAAGCTGGAAGTTGAGGGCCAGGACCACCGCGGGTCCAATGAAAGGCCACCTTGGGAGGTGTTTCGGTCAAAGCTGAGGGCCACGTAAGTGGCCTGCAACACCCTTAGGCTCTTTGCCCACCCTACCTGCCAGTTGGCTGCGGAGGCCCCCAGGTGGGGCGGGGGGCGGCCTCGGCATTATGAGGCAGGCTGGACTCCATTGCTGCCATAGCACGTTTGTTGCCCCTCAGTTAGGCCCAAGCCTGCGGCTTTCTATCCTGCCTTGAGTGTGACCAGGAATGTAGTGGAGCGGTTTCTGTCTCCCGTGCGGTACGTGTCTCCTTCTTCTCCTGTGACCGGAGAACTCGGAAGCGTAAACTCTGCGCATCCCAAGCAGGACACAGAACAAAACAGAGATTCGGGGCACTGTCACGTCCGGTTTCGGGGTTCAGAAGGTCACGTTTGCCAGGCTGTGATAGGAACAGGGAGGTGCGCCCAGGACGCCCTGTTCCAGGGAGCTTGGCGTCGTGTGGCGTGGCGGCTTCCATCATTCCGACGGCCCCTGCAGGCGGCAGGATCTGCGGTGTCCACAGCGACCCCGGGCCAGTGCGGCAGCCTCCGTGCAGAGCTCCCTCGAGTAGGCAATGCTCGTGGTGGGGACGTGGAGGTGACGTTGGCCATGTGGGAGCAGCGCGGGCCCAACACATCACACCAAAACAGGGACTGAACCCTTAGGGATGACGGAACACGAACGTCAGGAACCGAGCTTGGGCTGAGAGGGGAACTAGGCCCCACCAAGTGGGCCCAGGAGGGAGACCATGGGGCTCCCTTCCCTCAGCCTGTGTCTGGAGGACCAGTCCCGACAGTTTGGGAAGGAGTACCTGCGGGCCAGCTCGATCTGGTGGGGGTGTTAGGGAGGTCGTCTAGGGACTGACACCAGAAGGGGCTTGAAAGGCAAGAGAGGGCCATTAGCCGGGGTGGAGAGGCGGCTCCTGGCCCAAGAAATAGCACAGAAAGTTCATGAAGGATAAAGGAGTCCAGAAACCCTGTGTGATTCTGGTGTGGGTGTGTTGGGCGTGTGTGGCATATGTGTGTGTGGTATGTCACAAATGTGTTCCGTGCGGTGGGTGGCGTGTGCATGTGTGGTGTGTGAGCGGCTTGATGGACGTGTCTGCACAGGTGTCTCGTGCCGACCCCAGGGCCCATCACGTGCCCTGGTCACATGGATTCGGGGGCAGCAGATCCCTCACTGCCCCCCGACTCAGGAGGGGAACAGGATGTGAGATGGCCAGATGGAGGCCTTGAAAGCTCCTGCACTTAATAGACGAGATCCTGAGTGGGGATAGGGCTCTCAGGGCCACATGCCCATCACACGCGCCTCTTCCTCCACCTCCGCCTTGGTGATACCTTTGAGGGAGGGGGCAGGCTAGGGCGGTGGTGTCCGTCCTGACCTGGAGGGGCGTGCCAGCCGGGGCTCCCAGTGGGTGCATCATCACGGGGAACTTTGGGATCGACATCCTGCGTGAAGTAGGAAGTTGAGGGCCAGGACCCACCGCGGAGTCACTGAAAGGCCACCTTCGGAGCTGTTTCGGTCAAAGCTGAGGGCCACGTAGGTGGCCTGCAGCACCCTTAGTCTCTTTACCCACCCTACTTGCCAGTTGGCTGTGGAGGCCCCCGGGTGGGGCGGGGGGCGGCTCGGCTTTATGAGGCACGCTGGACTCCATTGCTGCCATAGCAACGTTTTGTTGCTCCTCAGTGAGTCCCAAGCCTGCGCCATTCCATCCTGCCTGGAGTGTGACCAGGAAGGTAGAGGAGCGGTTTCTGTCTCCCGTGGTGGTAGTTGTCTCCTTCTTCTCCTGTGACCAGAGAACTCAGAAGCGTAACCTCTGCTCATCCCAACAGGACACAGAAAAAACAGTGATTCGGGGCGCTATCAGGACTGGTGACGGGGTTCAGAAGGTCACGTTTGCCAGGCTGTGATAGGAACACGCAGGTGTGTCCAGGGCGCCCTGTTCCAGGGAGCTTGGCGTCGTGTGGTGTGGCGGATTCCATCATTCCGATGGCCCCCGCCGGCGGCAGGGTCTGCGGTGTCCACGGCGAGCCCGGGCCAGTTCGGCAGCCTCCACGCAGAGCTCCCTCGAGTCGGCCATGCTCGTGGTGGGAACGTGGAGGTGACGTTGGCCTTGTGGGAGCAGCACGGGACCAACGCATCTCACCAAAACATGGAGTGAACCCTAGGGTTAATGGAACACGAACGTCAGGAACCGAGCTTGGGCTGAGAGGGGACCCTGGCCCCACCAAGTGGGCCCAGGAGGGAGACCATGGGGCTTCCTTCCCTCGGCATGTGTCTGGAGGACCAGTCCCGACAGTTGGGAAAGAAGTACATGCGGGCCCAGCTCGGATATGGTGGGGTGTTAGGGATGTCGTCAGGGACTGACACCAGAAAGGGCTTGAAAGGCAAGAGAGGGCCATTACCGGGGGTTGAGAGGAGGCTCAGGGCAAAGAAATAGCACAGAAAGCTCATGAAGGATAAAGGAGTCAGAAACCCTGTGTGACTGTGGTGTGGGTGGGTTTTGCGTGTGTGGCCTACGTGTGTGTGCTATTTCACAAATGTGTTCTGTGCGGTGGGATGCGTGTGCATGTGAGGTGTGTGTGCGTGTGGATGGACGTGTCCGCACAGGTGTCTCGTGCGGGCCACCCACACGTGCCCTGGGCAAGTGGTTTTTGGGGCAGAAGATCGCTCACTGCTCCCGGACTCAGGAGGGGAACAGGATGGGAGATGGCCAAATGGGGGCCTTGGAAAATTCCTGCACCTGATAGTTGAGACCCTGAGCGGGGAGAGGCCCCACATGGCCACATGCCCCTCACCCCCACCTCTTCCTCCACCTCGGCCTTTGTGGGATCTTCGAGGGAGGGGGCAGGCTCAGGGCGTGGGTGTCCGACCTGACCTGGATGGAGCGTGCCAGCCTGGGCTCCCAGTGGGTGCATCTCACGGCGAACTTTAGGAATGACATCCTGCGTGAAGCAGGAAGTTGAGGGCCAGTACCCACCGCGGGATCAATGAAAGACCACCTTGGGAGGTGTTTCGCTCAAAGCTGAGGGCCACGGAAGTGAACTGCAGCACCCTTAGGCTCTTTGCCCACCCTGCCTGCCTGTTGGCTGCGGGGGAACCGGGGTGGGGCGGGGGGCAGCCCCGGATTTATGAGGCACGCTGGACTCCATTGCGGCCATAGGAACGGTTTTGTTGCTCCTCACTTAGGCCCAAGCCTGCGGCATTCTATCCTGCCGGGAGTGTGACCAGGAATGTAGCAGAGCGGTTTCTGTCTCCCGTGGTGGTAGGTGTCTCCTTCTTCTCCTGTGACCAGAGAACTCAGAAGCGTAACTTCTGCGCATCCCAAGCAGGACACAGAACAAAACAGTGATTCGGGTTGCTATCAAAGCTAGTGTCGGGGTTCAGAAGATCACGTTTGCCAGCCTGTGATAGGAACACGCAGGTGTGCCCAGGGCGCCCTGTTCCAGGGAGCTTCTCGTGATGTGACGTGGCGGCATCCATCCTTCGACGGCCCCGGCAGGCGACAGGGTCGGCAGTGTCCACAGCCACACCGGGCCAGTTTGGCAGCCTCCGCACAGAGTTCCCTCATCGGACATGCTCGTGGTGGGGACGTGGAGGTGACGGTGGCCTTGTGGGGGCAGCGCGGCACCAACACATCTCACCAAAACAGGTCTGGACCCTAAGGTATGACGGAACACGAATGACAGGAACCAAGCTTGGGCTGAGAGGGGACCCAGGCCCCACCAAGTGGGCCCAGAAGGGAGTGGTCTCCCTTCCCTTGTCCTGAATCTGGAGGACCAGTCCCGGCAGTTTGGAAAGGAGTAGACGCGGGCCCAGCTCGGATATGGTGGGGGTGTTAGGGAGGTCGTCTAGAGACTGACATCAGCAGGGACTAGAAAGGCAAGAGTGGGCCATTAGCGGTGGGTGGAGAGGCGGCTCCAGGTCAATGAAATAGCACTGAATGGTCTTGAAGGAGAAAGGAGTCCAGAAACCCTGTGTGCCTGTGGTGTGTGTGCTTGTGGTGTGTGTGCCTGGTAGTGGGTGTCTTGTGCGTGTGTGGGGTATGGATGTGTTGCCCTAACATTCCCCCCTTGTCTTGTGACTTATGGACCCAATCATGGGACCAACTTCTTTTCTATCTTGCCCTCTTCTATTACCAGGGATCTGCATTGAGCACGAGGACCATCAATTGGATGGCCTCCACTGTGATCCCTGACAAACTGGACCAGCCTGTTGATGACACAGGGCCTGAGGATAAGTAACAGAAGTAGGATGACGAGGGGTCTGGTAAGGGACAAGACGAGGGTAGTGAACTAGGGAGACTGTTAGAATGTTTCGGAGGGTGTAAGTATTCTTGACAAACACAGGCAGTGACAAGCAGGGCTAACAGAGTTACCAACATCAGGAGGCTTGAATGTGCCATAACCTGAGCTTGAGCAAGTTGCATTAGTCTTGATTGACGATCCATCGAGTAACAAAGTCCTTTCAGACAGTGGAGAGGTGAGTGTGATGGACCCAGGTTGCCACGCCATCTACTTTGAAAGCCGTGAGGGTTGTCAGCACCACGATGTAGGGTCCCTTTCAGCACGGCACAAGGGTCTCTCCGCAGTACCTTTTGATGTAGACTCAGTCTCCTGGCTTGTACTAAGGAGGTGTCGGGGTTGGCCAGAGACAACAGGTAAGTTCCCCGAAACGAAAGGAGTTTTGGCAGCTGTTGGGAATATTCCTTCAAGTCTCTATCCTGAGGTAGGCTAGCCAGAGTTAATTGGCTCCAATCATCATAGTGAAGCTAACAAGAAGTATCTAGCCTCAATTTCTTACCACAGTCCTGACTCGAAACCCACTGCAATAATCACATTCCTGAGGGTCTGGCATTAGTCTAAATAGATCAAAATACATTCTAAATTCTTTAGAGATTTTATTTCCATGATTCTCAAGTATGGCAGCATATGCTGGTTTAATACGGGAAGACGCTCTGGAGCCACCCTTATTTTTCTATGGCCCGTCTTTTTCAGATTAGGATAAATCTCAAATCAACATAGAGGCCCATTGACCCTATAGCCAGGTGTCCTGGTGACTCTTTCCTGACCGTTGCCTCTCTTAGGTCGCCCACCACTGTGAGGAGTCTTACCCGTCATTGGCTAACCGGCCCTCCTTCAGAGTCAGACCAGCCATTATGTTCTTGAATTACAACCTGGCATATACTTCCAGGCACCCCCATCCACCGATGAGTGTCCCAGTCTAGGGCACTGCCTTAGGGGCCTGAGTCTTTTCCTTAGGTAGTATTACCAGGGCCAGTATCTATGGTCTGTTTCATCTTCTCCTTTTTCTGTTGAAATAGATTTTATGCTGCCGCTTAAAATTCTAAAGATAACAATATTAGAATGGAAACTCCAATATTGATCATCATGGAAACAAAAAGTGAACAAAGTTAGAAAGATTATTATCCAGACCCCCAGTATTATACTCTTTCTCAGGAATGTTTAGTCTTACTAAAAATGCAAAGGATTAACAAACCTATTTTTAGGTCACATGAGATTATCACTGATCTCCTAGATGACTTGTACTAATGCAATTAGAGAAAATACAATCAGAATAAAATATGTAACACTAAAGTACAAAAGAACATGAGGGCTGGAGACAAGCTAAAACAGAGAAAACGTAACAAGGGTCAAGGAAATCCCTTGACTCTCCACAAGAGCAGTCGCCTTATCTATCAGATTCTCCATTTTGTCCCCAAGTAGGAATAGCAGCGCTCTGGTTGGAGTGAGTATTGCTTCCACATTTTTAAGGCCGATTGTTATACAAAGAGCATACTCAGGGTCCTGGAGAGTATTATCCTCCATCTCTCGTAGGTAGAGGGCAGTGGAGGCATCGGAGTGATGTTCCAAAAAAGCGTCTCTACAATTCCCTTTGGGTCATTCTTTAAGGAAACGGAAGAGATGGCGGTGGCTTGGGGAGGCTGGACATAGGGCCGTACCAATCTATCAGAATTCCACAGAAGGGAGTCCATGTCCTGTGGAAATATACAAGTATACACTCGCCCCCATGTTAACACTGCATCCTATTATATCTTTTGAAGGCGGCTGGTGTATAAGCAGAGGCATTGTCCGTTTTGATTGCCCTGGAAATTCCCAAGTAGAAAAAGCATAGACAAAGGTGCTGGATCACAAATTTAAAGGCCTCTCCTGTATGTGCCAAGGCAATAACATGAATAAAGATCTACACACACATGCACGTAGGAGAGTTTACCAAAAGATAGAACATGAGTAACATCCATCTGCCAAAGATCATTAGGCCTCAGGCCTCTAGGGTTCTAAATGACCTTTGCTATAGGCAATTACTAGGTTTGCCCCCTTTGGTAGTAAAGTAGCCAGCTGTGCCGAATAAGATGGAACTATCTTTCAAGGTATAAAGGGCAGATGTAACCATTTAAAGGTGCCTCATATTAAGCCTCATTAAAGGCCTGCAAAACCAAACTGGTCTTAAGGCTTGATCCACAAACCCCTTGCCATAGGGTGGGCCTATTTTTCATGCCCTAAGGCAAAATTTTCCATTGACACCTCTGAGAAGACTGCTTAACGTTCTCAGAAGGCAGGCCAAAGGAAATCGAGGACAATCTTCCCGATCTGGGGAAACAGTGAGAAAACATTTGGAACAGCCACAGAAAAAGGGAGGCTATCAAGAATATTGCCAACATTTTCCCAGTCTCTGGATCAAAGGAGGAGAGATTTTAATCCTAATCCTGTGTAGTTTTAAAATCTATGTCTTTAACCATAGACCGTCCTGACCACACATAAAATACCCCTTTTGAAAGATTTTTCCTTCACGAACCTTCTACAACTTGTCTTTGGCATTTAGATTTTGTCCAAAGCCATTTCTTTCCAAATAACCAGTCTGATTTAGATCAATATTACTTTTTACCTTCAGCAAAAGCATATTTCTATTTCTTATATCCTTCTTTCACATCTCCTACATTCTTATATACAGAGTTGTTTTCCTTATATCCCTCAGTCTTACACTCCCCAGAACTTTAACTGCTAGAAACATTAGTGTTCAGTGAAAACTAAGTAGTAACCAATTGTGAACTCTGTTATATCAGAATTTGTTAGATAGCAACCTTATGAATCCATTAAGCATAACGTATGTTTTTCAACAGTTCCCAGTGAACTTAGATTTTTGCAACAGGTCCAAAGCACAAATCTACATTAAGTAATTAGTGTTTCAGCTTTTTATCATTATATGGTCAATGAATTAGTCTCAAGTTCTCACGCAAGCCAAACTTTCAACATTTTAGGTTACCAAGAACCCTGAAAGCTATCCCAACATTTACCCACGCAAACCACAAGGCAGACAAGTTGACCATCACTTTCAGGCTTCCTTTTGCTAACAAATTGGAACAATGATAACATGAGCTTGCTTGACCTTCAGTAAACCTCAGTAGAACAAAGTTTCACATTTAATACTGATAACTTTAGAGACAGATCCATAAAACTCCTATTTATTTGACCGAGGTGGTAGTAACAGATCCCAACGGCCAATGTATAGAATCATATGGCTGCTAGTAAAACCTAGCTCCTTTAACACTGAGAAGTTTTCACCGAGCAATCAAAGACCCAAGAAAGATGAAACCCAAAACTTTGGTTTTCCCTTAGAAAGAGAAAAAATCTTTGTTTACCTTATCTTATCAGGAGCTGAACAGTCCAAGAAAACTTTATTTTAAATGGAGAGAAAAGCAGAACTTTAACTTTATACCAGTGTACTTTTGAAATCCCATTCATAATTTTCTCTTGTGTAAACAGTGAGGACATTTAAAAAGGCGTTTGTTTGTTTGTTTCCTTACAACAATGTAGGGATGGGGAGCAGAATGCTACCTGAGGCATTGAAGAGGCAGAGACCTAGGCTCCACCCTAGGCGGTTGCAGAAACGGGAAGAGGAGGAAGGGAGGACAGAATGGGCACAGAGGCCTAGAGGCTTGAAGGCAGATTAAAGCAGCCTGAAGGCAGCCTGAAGCACACAGGGTGGAGAAAAGAGTTTTATGTGGTCTTAAAGTCCATCCTCCAGTTTAATGATTCGGACCTGGATGGGGTGGCCCTTGCCATAGGTGATCTGAGGCCCTCTTTGTCTGAAAGTATCCAGGACTTTTCGCTGGCTAACTTTCCTCGTGGGATGTGGAGGACTGAATACTGTGCTGCGATGTCGACAAGGAAGTCAACAGGGGTTCCCTCCACATTAAGAGTTACCCAGGGCTCGGGGAGAGGGTCCGAACCCCGACACCCCTAATCACTTGGTTCCCATAGCTCTAAGATTTTCACTCGATTAGCCTTGCTTTTCTTCCCAGCGACCCCCCTCGCACATTCTTGGGCCCAATGCCTTATCTCCTTGCAGCATGCACACTGATCTTTCTGCAGCCTCTGCTTCCCCCCACCTCTGGTGGTTCCTTTACCTCCTTTGGAGTCATCAGCCAGTTGCCAGAGACCACGGTCTCCTTCCTCAGGATGGTCGGCAATGGTAGCTAGTAGTATTCTGACCAGGTCTCGTGTCTGTTTGCTGCTTGCAGCCTCCATGGTGTGAGCCTGCCTATCCTCAGGAGGCTCCCAGTTGTTGTATAATTCTCGGCTATTACCAGCAAATCCTACAGACTTTTTTTTCTCCCAGTCTGTATATTTTCTATCATTTCCTTCTGATGTCTGCGGCCGATTGATTTACAAAGGCCATGATAGCAACTGCCTTGCTTTCCAGAACCTCTGGATCCATAGGGGTACAGGCACAGAACACCTCCATGATTCATTCCAAAAAGGCTGTCAGGGACTCATCCTTTCTTTGATGTATGTTCCCCCACCTTGGCCAGATTGGTTGGCTTTCTAGTAGCCATTCGGAGACCCCCCATTAGAGTCTGGCGGTAGACCGGAGCCTCTCCTTACTGTCTGCCGTATTAAAATCCCACTCGGGCCGAGTTAAGGGGAATGAGTTATCTATCTGTGCCTAGTTGGTGGTGGGATTCCCGTCTGCACCTAGAACTAGTTTTTAGGCCTCATTGAGGATTCTTTTCCTCTCCTTATTCGTGAACAGGACCTGCAAAAGCTGCTGGCAGTCATCCCATATCGCTGATGGGTAAAGAGAACAGAATCTAATAAATCAATAAGCCCTGCCAGTTTTTCTAAAAACTTTGGATTAGCTTGAGTCCGCCACACAATGCTCCACAAAATGACACACACAAAAACAGACAAACAGAGGGCCCCTAGAAACAATCCCGACTGCTTCCCTCGCAAGCAGCCATTTCAGGCCCTTGGCGGAAACCTCCCGATGGCTTCCCTCGCAAGCAGCCCCTTCAGGTCCTTGGCGGAAACCTCCCGACGGCTTCCCTCGCATGCAGCCCCTTCAGACTCTGGCGGAAACCTCCAGACAGGGTGAGGGACGTCTTCTTACACTCCCCACCAGCGACCCTCAAGGGTGTCACCTAGGTCCTTTGCCGGTCCTTCAGAAAATGAGCTCACACAGAAGAGACAGACGACAGACAGACATTGACCATGGTCAGTCAGGCTCTTCGGGTCGGTAGTCCCTCGGGAGTTTTGGGGTATCCCGGACGAGCCCCCATATGTTATGCCCAGAATTCGGGGACCCCAAGAACCACCAGGGAGCCGAGTCTGATGCAAGAACAAAGAGCCTTTAATCGAGCTAGCTCGAGTTCAATCTCCTACCGCACCGACGCAGCAGTGGGTCGAGAGAGAGAGAGAGTTTCCCAAGGTGCAAGAGTTTTAAAGGAGTAGTGGGAAGGGTGATGGTCATGGGCCTAGACGATTGGCTGAGGTCAGGGTCCTGTTCCCTTCCAAGGCGGGAAATAGGTGTCTCTAGCTTTCAACGCAGGAAACAGATGTCTCTATTAGGGTGGATCCGAGTGCTCTAAGGATTGGTCCCAGCTGGTCTGGTGAGAAGTGGAATCTGATTAATTGGTCAGGGCTGTCTATTGAGGGGTGGATCCTAATTGATTTGGTCCTAGTCTTTTGGAATCCCGAGTTTCCCTAACACCACCACGGGTTCAATGAAAGGTCTCCTTGGGAAGTGTTGCGGTCAAAGCTGTGGGCCACGTAAGTGGCCTGCAGCACCTCTAGGCTCTTTGCCCACCCTGCCCGTCAGTTGGCTGAGGGCGCCTCCGGGTGGAGGGGGGCGGGCCCCGGCTTTTTGAGGCACGCTGGACTCTATTGCTGCCATAGAAACGGGTTTTGTTGCTCCTTAGTTAGGCCTGAGCCAACGGCTTTTCTATCCTGCCTGGAGTGTGACCAGGAAGGTAGTGGAGCGGTGTCTGTCTCCCGTGGAGGTAGGTGTCTCCTGCTTCCCCTGTGACCGGAGAGATTGGAAGCCGTAACCTCTGAGCATCCCAAGCAGGACACAGAACAAAACAGTGATTCGATGCGCTGTCAGGACCGGTGTCAGGGTTCAGAAGATCACGTTTCTCAAGCTGTGATAGGAACAAGCAGGTACGCCCAGGGCCGCCCTGATCCAGGGAGCTTGGCGTCCTGTGGCGTGGCAGATCCATCATTCCAACGGCCCTGGCAGGCGGCAGGGTCTGCGGTGTCCACAGCCACACCGGGCCAGTGCGGCAGCCTCCGCGCAGAGCTCCTCGTGTCGCCCATGCTCGTGGTGGGATCGTAGAGGTGACGGTGGCCTTGGGGAGCAGCGAAGCACCAACACATGTCACCAAAACAGGGACTGAACCCTTAGGGAAGACGGAACACGAAACGTCAGGAACCGAGCTTGGGCTGAGAGGGGACCAAGGCCCCACCAAGTGGGCCCAGGAGGGAGACCATGGGGCTCCCTTCCCTCGGCCAGAGTCTGGAGGACCAGTCCCGGCAGTTTGGGAAGGAGTAGACGCGGGCCCAGCTCAGATCTAGTGGGTGTGCTAGGGAGGTCATCTAGAGACTGACACCAGCTGGGTCTTGAAAGGCAACAGAGGGCCATTAGCGGTGCGAGGAGAGGCGGCTCCAGGCCAACGAAATAGCACAGAAAGTTTATGAAGGAGAAGGATTCCGGAAAACCTGTGTGTCTGTGGTGTGTGCTTCTTGTGTGTGAGCCTTTGTTGTGGGTGTGTTGAGCGTGTGTGGTGAATGTGTGTGTGGTATGTCACAAATGTGTTCTGTGTGGTGGGTTGCGTGTGCATGTGTGGTGTGTGAGCGTGTGGATGGACGTGTCCGCACAGGTGTCTCGTGCGGGCCACCCACACGTGCCCTGCTCACGTGGTTTTTGGGGGAAGCAGATCCCTCAGTGCTTCCGGACTCAGGAGGGGAACAGGATGTGAGATGGCCAAATGGGGGCCTTGGAAAGCTCCTACACTTGACAGTTGAGACCCTGAGCTGGGAGAGGGCCCATCAGGGCCACATGCCCCTCTCCCTCGCCTCTTCCTCCACCTCGGTCTTGGTGGGATCTCCGAGGGTGGGGGCAGGCTCAGGGCGTTGGTGTCCGACCTGACCTGGATGGAGCGTGCCAGCCTGGGCTCCCAGGGGGTACATCGTCACGGGAACTTTAGGATCCACATCCTGCGTGAAGCAGGAAGTAGAGAGCCAGGGACACACCGTGGGTCAATGAAAGGCCAACTTGTGAGGTGCTGCGGTCAAAGCTGAAGGCCACGTAAGTGGCCTGCAGCGCTCCGAGGCTCTTTGCCCACCCTGCCCGCCAGTTGCTAAGGGGGCCTCCGGGTGGATGCGGGGCGGCCCCGGACTTTTTGGGGCACGCTGGACTCCACTGCTGCCATAGCAACGGGTTTTGTTGGTCCTCAGTTTGGCCCGAGCCTGCGGCTTTCTATCCTGCCTCGAGTGTGACCAGGAAGGTAGTGGAGCAGTTTCTGTCTCCGTGGAGGTAGGTGTCTCCGGGTTAACCTGTGACCGGAGAACTGGGTGTAACCTCTGCGCATCCCAAGCAGGACCGAGCAACACAGAGATTCGGGGCGCTGTCAGGACCGGTGTTAGGGTTCAGAATGTCACGTTGGCCAGCCTGATAGGAACAAGCAGGTGAAACCAGGGTGCCCTGTTCCTGGGAGCTTGGCGTGGTGTGGCGTGGCGACGTCCATACTTCCGACGTCCTCGGAAGGCGACAAGGTCGGGGGTGTCCTCAGCCACACCAGGCCAGTGCGGCAGCCTCCCGCAGAGCTCCCGCGAGTCGGCCATGCTCGTGGTGGGGACGTGGAGGTGATGGTGGCCCTGTGGGAGCAGCGGGCACCAACACATCTCACCAAAACAGGAACTGAACCCTTAGGGATGAAGGAACACGAACGCAGGAACCGAGCTTGGGCTGAGAGGGGACCCAGGCCCCACAAAGTGGGCCCAGAAGGGAGTGGTCTCCCTTCCCTCGGCCTGAGTCTGGAGGACCAGTCCCAGCAGTTTGGGAAGGAGCAGACGGGGCCCAGCTCGATCTGGTGGGGGTGTTAGGTGGTCATCTAGAGACTGACACCAGCGGGTCTTGAAAGGCAAGAGTGGGCCATTAGCGGTGAGTGGAGAGGCGGCTCCAGGCAACAAAATAGCACAGAGGTCATGAAGGAGAAAGGAGTCCAGAAACCCTGTGTTCCTGTGGTGTGTGCTTGTGGTGTGTGTGCCTGTGGTGTGGTTGTGTTGCGAGTGTGTGGTGTAGGTGTGTGTGGTATGTCAGAAATGTGTTCTGTGTGGTGGTTGCGTGTGCATGTGTGGTGTGTGAGCGTGTGGATGGACGTGTCCGCACGGGTGTCTCGTGAGGGCTACCCAGACGTATCCTGGGCATGTCGTATTTGGGGCAGCAGATCCCTCACTGCCCCCCGACTCAGGAGGGGAATAGGATGTGAGATGGCCAAATGGGGGCCTTGGAAACTTCCTGCACTTGATAGTTGAGACCCTGAGGGGGGAGAGGCCCACATGGCCACATTCCCCCCCCACGATACTTCCTCCACCACGGCTTGGTGGGATCTCCGAGGGAGGGGCCAGACTCAGGGCGTTGTGTCCGACCTGACCTGGATGGAGCGTGCCAGCCTGGGTTCCCAGTGGGTGCATCACCACGGGGAACTTTAGGATCATCATCCTGCGTGAAGCAGGAAGTTGAGGGCCAGGACCCACCGCGGGTTCAAAGAAAGGCCACCTTGGGAGGTGTTTCGGTCAAAGCTGAGGGCCACGTAAGTGGCCTGCAGCACCCTTAGGCCCTTTGCCACACTGCCTGCCACTTGGCAGCAGAGTCCCCCGCGTGGGGCGGGGGGCTGCCCCGGCATTATGAGGCAGGCTGAACTCCATTGCCATAGCAACGTTTTGTTGCTCCTCAGTTAGGCCCAAGCCTGCGGGTTTCTATCCTGCCTGGAGTGTGACCAGGAAGGTAGTGGAGCGGTTTCTGTCTCCCGTGAGGTACGTGTCTCCTTCTTCTTCTGTGCCCGGAGAACTCGGAAGCTTAACCTCTGCGCATCCCAAGGAGGTCACAGAACAAAATAGAGATTCGGGGCACTGTCAAGTCCGGTTTCGGGGTTCATAAGGTCACGTTGCCCGGCTGTGATAGGAACAGGGGAGGTGCGCCAGGACGCCCTGTTCCAGGGAGTTTGGCGTCGTGTGTCGTGGCGGCTTCCATCATTCGACGGCCCCGGCAGGCGGCAGGGTCTGCGGTGTCCACAGCGACCCCGGGCCAGTGCGGCACCCTCTGCGCAGAGCTCCCTCGAGTCGGCCATGCTCCTGGCGGGGACGGGGAGGTGACGTTGGCCTTGTGGGAGCAACGCGGGCACAACACATCTCACCAAAACAGGGACTGAACCCTTAGGGATGACAGTACACGAACGTCAGGAACGAGCTAGGGCTGAGAGGGGACCCAGGCCCCACCAAGTGGGCCCAGGATGGAGACCATGGTGCTCCCTTCCCTCGGCATGAGTCTGGAGGACCAGTCCCGACAGTTTGGGAACCGTAGATGCGGGCCCAGCTCGGATCGGTGGGGGTGTTTAGGGAGATCGTCTAGGGACTGACACCAGAAGGGGCTTGAAAGGCAAGAGAGGGCCATTAGCGGGCGTGGAGAGGCGGCTCAGGGCAAGGAAATAGCACAGAAATGTCATGAAGGAAAGGAGTCCAGAAACCCTGTGTGCCTGTGGTGTGGGGTGTGTTGGGCGTGTGTGGCGTATGTGTGTGTGGTATGTCACTAATGTGTTCTGTGCGGTGGGTTGCGTGTGCATGTGTGGTGTGTGAGCGTCTGGATGGACGTGTCCGCACGGGTGTCTCGTGCCGACCCCCGGGCCCCTCACGTGCTCTGGGCACATGGATTCGGGGGCAGCAGATCCCTCACTGCCCTCCGACTCAGAGGGGAACAGGATGTGAGATGGCCAGATGGAGGCCTTGGAATGCTCCTGCACTTGATAGATGAGATCCTGAGCGGGGATAGGCCTCTCAGGGAAACATGCCCCTCTC